>JBBPBX010007305.1:35208-65649 GCA_038048925.1 Garcialebias charrua | reverse complement strand
CTAGTCACAACAGGGATCATCTTAGGGCACTGAACAGAAACATTTATATATAAAAAAGTAAGTTAATAATATTATTTATCTGTAGAGGAAGTAAGTAGAAAGTATCGTATTTTCCAGACTATAAGTCACTTTGAAGTATAAGTTGCATTTATATTAGGGATGCACCGATCCACTTCGATACCTAAATCTGGATATCAGCCGATACCAATCCAGTTCTGATATCATCATCATCATTGATTTCATATGAGGCTGTAATAATCTCCTTTCAAGTACAATGTGTACACATATATGCATGCATGTCCAAAAAGGCAACTTGTGGTAAGTTTTATTAATGTTGTAAAAGTTTCAAAGTTACAATTAAATTCTGCTAACACAAAACTTTTTTTGTTATTATTCCTAACTTTAAAGTGGATATTACAGTGATTAATTTAAGTGATTGTTTGTTTAAAGTTATTTTATATATTGTTTTAAATAAGGGGTGATATCAGTTTTTCTTCTTTCTGCACTCTTTTCATTCAATATTTTCTTTATTGATTAATTTATTTTATTTTGTCTCTATTAAATGAATAAATAAATGAATTAAGTAAAATATTAAATAGCTTTACATCTGCTGAGTTCATGGCATAAACCAACATGTTCCTGTTTTTGGTATTTTACATTGCTTTAAAATGTAGCTATTTATTCTCTGCCTGGAGCAACCGTCAAATCAGCTTCATTTTATTGCACCGCCCCAATGTACAAGTAGCTATTTATGTTTTTTTTTTTTTTTTAAATACAGTTTTAATGTAATTTTTAATTCATATACTTTTTTAAGATTGTCTCCTGTTGTACTGATAAATATCTCCTGGAGGGTAAACTATACTGCAAGTATCAAGTTGCGAAATCCTTCATTTTCTACAGCAGATAGCAGTTGGTCATTATTACAAAAGTTTAGCAACTTCTCAGTGAACATTTGAGCTCCGTGGCTTCAGCGGTGTGTTTTTCTTGTTCAGTCCGGGGCAGGCACTCTGATTTCGGTCAGCCGCTCTCAGCCTGCCCCTCCTATGAGACAGGCAGACAGAGAGCGGGTCGGACTGGACGCGGCTGGCCGGGATGCCTGTGTTTCAGTTCAGCGAGAGTGCCGTCCCGCTGAAGTCCCGGAGCTCGAATGTCCAACGTAAAACTAACTTGACCGCGGTTTAATGTGGTGCTATGGCTCTGCAGACATTGCACGTTGCTATCTTATGGTGTTTAGTGTAAAATACTTCCACACAGCGGACATGTTACGATGAAAAGTTGGCTAGCTGTTAGCTACAGCACTGCTCACTCAGTCCGCACGCTTTAGCTGGCTGCAAACTATGAAATGGATTTCCTGAATGTGAGGTGGGTCTTATTACTCTGGGTTCATGAGACACGCCTCCGTTCAGGAAATCCATTCTATAGTTTGAAGCCAACGGGCATCATGGATCGGAAATATCAGCAGGTTGGATCGGAAAATCCAATATGAAAATTATGCTGGTATCGGAGGCCGATACCGATACCGGATCGGATCGGCCCCATCCCTAATTTATATAGAAGTGTATTTCACAAAGTGCAAGAACAGACATTTAATCTGAAATAACAATATCACACAGAACATAACTGGGATCCTGAACAGGCTTAATTAATATAACAAGCCAACGAGTCTGGCAAGCAAGTTACCTGTAAATTCACCAGTCTCATTTCACATCACTTTTGGGGGCATTTTACTTGTGTTAAGTTTTTCTCAGTTGTCTCTTAAGTGAATGTTGGGGGAGTGGGGGAGTAGCGGTAGAAGAACAACATATACTGTAGTTGTCAAAAGCCTAGAGGACCCACTTACAGCTGCAAATGGTAATGTTTAAGGCTCACCCATAGCTCTGCGTAGGGCCATACGCGTGCCCGTACGCACGTGCTGTACGCAGACAGTTCACCCAGATTGCTCAGCATTCGTTCTTGCGTTCATTCTCGCTGACACGCCTACTGAATTGATTGACCGGTCGGGTGGGGGAAAAAAGGCGCGAGCTGGAAGCTGCACCCGCAGCGGTGTTCTGTGTTTATATGTTAATAAAAAGTTCTAAAAATAATAAATAAAAAATAGGGAGCGCTGGTCCTGCAGCCCACACATCAGACCAGCACACCAGGAAATCTGTAGAACCTCCCACAGCCACGCTGGACCCGAGTTTAATTTGCTCGTGACAAATTCATTCATTTCCTCATCATTTCAGTCATGGAGTCAACGGAGGAGGAAGCGATCACTGCCTTTTGGCAAAAAACAAACAAAAGAAAAGGCCAGATCAGGGATGAAGAAGGGGAATTTAATACATTTGTGTCGCCTACAAAACAGTCAGGCGCCGGGCAGTTTATTGTGCGACAACGCGTTTGCATACGTGGTCGTAAAATTTGAGCTTTGCGCGTACACGCCCTGCAGGGATAAGCTTGTGCCTCTGCGTACGGATGGCGTACAGCTGCGTACGGCCGTACGCAGAGCTCTGCAGGGGCCTTTACTCTTTGGTTCATGTCAGCATGAATAAACATTTAACATGTCAATCAAAAATTGCATCATGAATAGGGAAAAAACTTACCGGTATATAAGTTGCTTCAGACTATAAACCACAGGACTAGCCAAACTATGAAAAAGTGTGCCTTATAGTCTGTAAGATACAGTAAGTACATACCATGCATATACCATGTAGGTGCCATGTATGTAATGGGTAGACATCAAGTACACACTGGGTATGTACCAAGTACTGTATATACATGACATATATGCAGTATACTTACAGGGTGTGTACCAGTGCTTATGAGTAGTTACCTGATACTGATGTGCCAGCTAAGTACCAAGTACGTACCATGTATGAACCCTACCAGGTTCGTACTTGGCTGTAATATGTATTTATACCAAAGAAAGGGTGCAAGAAAACAATACATCATACAAATAAAAACATGAATGCCTTCTGCTCAAAAGTGAAAGCCTCATTGCCAAAGCTGTAAAATATTTGTGTTAATTTATTGCTTAGAAATCTTTGACAAAGCCTCTTTTTTTAATTTAAGCAATACCTCCGTTTGAGTTTGAACTGATTTATCAGGAGTTCATGGAAGTGCTATTAAATGTTCTGAACTACAAAGTCTTTTAACTTAAAGGTACGCCTCAAGATTCTACCTCCTGGTTAGCACCAATATAAATACAAAATGCATCATGTTATGTAAGCAGACACATCCTTCTCGTTTGAGGAGTTGAAATTTTCCAGCAGTTCACAAAAAAATGTGAAACAAAAAGTATGGAGACACCAGAATAGCTCCGATCCCTGAGCTGCAAATGCTAACCCTTTTAAGGCATTTTGAGTTCCCGGCTGATTTTTATTTTCTTCCAGCTCCTCAGTCAAAATGGTCACATAATTGGGGTGAGCGGTTAATCCTAAACTGTGGTGACACACGTCCACAGTCCAATCAGCGCCAGCTGTTTATTTATTTATTTTTGTCCTTGATTAAATGTACTTTCACCTCTTTACTGTATGCATAATGCTCTGGCATGATGCAAACCACTCTTAACCCCAATCAACGTGCAGGCAGCTCAAGGATTAGTAAAGTGTTTCATCAAAGTTTCTTTAAAAATAGAATCTAACAAAAATATGTCTTACAAAAAATGTATTATAAATTTGTTTCCACATCAGTCCAGACACAATTCCTCCCTGTGGTAAACCAACAGATTTCAGCAAATTTATTTTATATTTCTTCTGAGGATTCCCAGCCGAACTGAGCGGCAGAGGAACAGTCTTGGGCCAACAGTTTAACAATAAGTCAAATGTCACTGATCCAGGATTTATTTGTAGAGATGGAGGAACCTTACATTTATTAATGTGGCACTCTGTCAGTAGAGCCTTTATTTAAGTGGCAAGACAAAGGCCATTCCACAGAAAAAGGTACGTGACCGCCTCATGGGAGTCTAGTTAACTCTCATTTCACAAAAAGAAAAATCTGCTCAGATGAAACGTTAACACTATTTCTACAGTCAACCACTGTTATTATAAAACTGGTTGCTTAGCCAGCTTTACAGCTATTGAGATAAAATTTGGTGTGGTGATAACTGAAAGTACTTCACAACACATACTCTGAGCGCTGCATCATTTGTGGAAAATTTTGGCCTAAAATGTTGGTCTCAACCATATTTTTCCAACAAATCTCATGAAGCGCTGGATGGATTTTAATGCAATATCGTTGAATGTGCATCTATAACGTCTTAACTTTTGGAATTGCCAAATGGGGCCAATCCAAATGGTGTAGCATGATGGATTAGTGGTTAGCGCTGTTGCCTCACAGCAAGAGGGTCCTGGGTTCAATCCTCAGTTTGGACATGGGGTCTTTCTGTGTGGAATTTGCATGCTCTCCTTGTGTTTGCATGGATTTTCTCTGGGTGCTCCAGTTTCATTCCACAAAATCACTCATGTTAGTCTGCCTTCAGTCCCATGCCTCCCTTGCAAAAGAGATCTGTGATCTCAGTAAGATTTGCCTGGTAAAAGGTTAATAAAATAAATAAAAGTAGCACAATCTTGAATAAATAAATAAAATTAAAAAATATATACAGTATAGGGAAAACAAAAAAAGTTGGCTTTGGTTAACAGCTAGTTCCTGTTGTTGGAGTTGTTAGTGTTGCTGTAAGCTTCTGAAGACAATCAGAAGCTTACTAGTTCATAATCTTTGTTGTAATTCTGTATCTGTTTGGTTTGAGGCTTAACTCAATTGTTTAACATTAATTTTGTTATTTCTTTAGTCAGACATTATAGCTGTAAAATATCTTTGTAATTAGTACTGTATTTTTCACCCTATAATTCACTTTTTTTGTGCCAAATTTTGTGCCCTGCGACTTATACACCAAAGTGATGTTTATGGATTTTCCCATTTTCCATCATCTTCATAATTTACTAAACAACGTATGTTTGGCTGAGATACGGTTTTCATTAATTCTGACTGAAAATATTGAACAGTACCATTTTCAGCCTCTAGATGGCAGTCGAGCAGAATGGTATGCCATTGTGCCATGTAATAGGTAAAAGTGGCTATTAATGACGCAATCAGCTTACCATAGCCTGCCACCATTCTCTGCCTGGAGCAACCGTCAAATCAGCTTCATTTTATTGCACCGCCCCAGTGACATGCAGCTAATTTGACCACTGAAGTGCATTTATTAAGTAAAAGTTCAACTGAGACACACCTTTACTATAATGTTGAGCTAATAAACAATTGTTTTAGGTGCTTTTCTTGTTAAATGTTCAAGAAATGCACAACTAGTTGCCCTCTGCGTGTTCATGTTTCCACGTATCGGCTTTTGAAATGTAGCTGATTTGACCGTCAAAGTGCATTTATTAAGGAAAAGCTAGACTGAGACACACCTTTACTATAATTTTGAGCAAACAAATAATTGGTTTTAAGTGTTAATCTTGTTAAATTCTTGTTAAAATCCTCCCGTTCATACTCCCGTGGCCGCCATTTGCAACCAATCGGTTTTTGGCACAACACCGGCCCACATTTCCGGGTTGTCAGCAGTGACATGTAACAAACGTGACGCGTCAGCAGTGACACAATAGATGCGACATATACAGCGACATATACAGCGACATATACAGCGACGTATACAGCGACGTATACAGCGATGTATACAGCGACGTATACAGCGACGTATACAGCGACGTATACAGCGACGTATACAGCGACGTATACAGCGACGTATACAGCGACGTATACAGCGACGTATACAGCGACGTATACAGCGACGTATACAGCGACGTATACAGCGACGTATACAGCGACGTATACAACGACGTATACAGCGACGTATACAACGACGTATACAGCGACGTATACAGCGGCGTATACAACGACGTATACAGCGACGTATACAGCAACGTATACAGCGACGTATACAGCGGCGTATACAGCGACGTATACAGTGACATATACAGCGACGTATAGCCTACAGCGACGTATACAGCGACGTATACAGCGACATATAGCAACGTATACAGCGACGTATACAGCGAAGCAATGTATTTATGGATTTTTCCACTTTATTAGATATATCTCTGGACTGGTGTGGCTTATAGAGCGTTGTGACGTGTACAAAATACAGTAAAATATATAGTAGAAAATACAGTACTTTTAAAGTACTCTCCTTTTGTTTAATTTTGTTCAACTGACCAAATAAAACATGACTTAAAGGGGACCACAGATAGGTTTTAAATTTTTTTAATGGTATGTCTGTGGGCTATCCAGGCCATGTTCATTCAATTTAATACACAAAATAATTCTTAGATAATCAATTATACCCTTTTTAATTCTGCCATTTTTAACTTTCGTTTTGAACGACTGGTTTATGATAATGAGCTCTCATGGCCATGTCCTTCAAAGATCTGTTTACATTTACTCCGCCCTCTGTAACAGCCAGTATCTCTAAACTGTTGTCGTTTTAAAATTAGCTACCGGTGTATGAATGTCTGAATGAATGGGTGGATGGCTGGTATTGTAAAGCGCTTTGGGGCTCCTCATAGGGGGCTGGAAAGCGCTATATAAATAAGCTCCATTTACCATTTACCATTAGCTCTTTTTTAAAAAGGGTTAGTGTTCACCTTTCCTGCTCAGTCTTTCATCCGTGGTCAAAAGACACAGGGGAGATTTTCCTCCAGGGCTGAAGTCTGCTTCAGGGTTAACTCCCTCGCTCGCCTTGCACATAAACCACACGGTGGCTGAAGGTTAATCCTCTTGTTTTAATAATAATTCCAGCCAACAGGTGCACAAACAGACTTTCTTACAGCCGCGTTTCAATTTGCCGTTCACTTTACTCCACACACACACACCGTCACGTCTTGCTCTCCTCAACACGCTAAAGGACCCTCTAGGCTTTTGACGACCAGTGTACCTGTATACGGATATTTTAGAGCAAAAAAAAGTCCTGCTGGATGGACAGCGTGTGCGCGCACATCATGCTGTAGTTTAAAGATAAAATTATAGTGTTTAACTCCATTCCTGCATGGAAGGCTTGACCAAGCTTCAAAGCAGCTCTGCGCCGTGATGGACAGAGAGCAACAGCTACAGGACAGATGCACGTGACGTGCAGCAGGTCCTCGGATGGATGGATGGATGGATGGATGGACGGACGGATGGATGGATGGAAGGATAAAGCTTGGACCTCAGTCAGTAAAGAATCCATCTGTCTGGGTTCAGGAAGGCAGGATGTTTGATGGAGCTGACGCGGAGGAGGAGGACGCAGCTGCTCTGAGCGTTGCACCTGTTACCTGCTCAGGAGTTGACAGAACTCTTCAGCGACGCAGAGGATGAAGAATTCAATGAGTTTGAATAAAAATAAATAAATAAATATTTTTTGGTGTTTATCTTGTTACATTTTAAAGAGATGAAGGTTGTTGCAGCATGTTGCCGCACACGTTTGGAATACCCGACAAGCGAAATTATTTAAATCCAGCGGATTTGAACATATTCATTTATTAAAGAAAAGTTCAGCTCAGACACATCTTTGCTATAATTTTCAGCAAATAAATATGTTTTTTAAGTGTTAATCTTATTAAATTTTAAACAGATGAAGGTTTTAGCAGCCCACGCACACGAAGACCGGTCAAAGCGAACCTATCAGCTATTTGACAATTATGTTCATTTTTAAAAGAAAAGTTCAGCTCAAACACACTTTTACTATAATGTCAGCAAACAAATATAACAATTATACTTTATTTATAAAGCCATTTAAAACAACCACAGCTGCAACAAAGTGCTGTACACATGAAATTAAGAACATTTAAACAAAAGATGAGATGAAATCATGAAAAACAACCGTCATGTCTTTTATACTGAAGTGGGTTGAGCCCAGAGCCATATATATAGAGAGTTCCGACACGCTTTGATCTCGCCGACAGGCGGTCAATCGTTCCAAACTACGGCTATGGAAACCTTGTGGAGCTGCGCCCTCTGGCGGCGACGGAGCGCTACTGCAGGCAGCTTCAGACTGTAACCAGAGCCATGGAACAAATCGCCCCCTCCATGACCCACGTGACTTCCGCATTCCATTCTTACAATGGAACTCTATGGAAGTGTCGCAACTCTCACTTTATATGGCTCTGGTTGAGTCTAACCAGGGGTTGCTAGGTGAGGGGCTGGACTCATGTTGTGGTGGGTTGTGGCTGCGGCTTGTGACGTCACAAACCGCAGGATTTGAAAACGAAACGTTTCTATCAAAGAAAAATAAATATACTTAGAGTAAATAAACCACTGGGTGCATTTTTTTGGCCTAGGACTGTTTTTTTTTATGAAGTACATACCCAAAGTTGAGTAAAAAAAACATTAAAAAGTGAATTTTGCATCCTGTGGTCCCCTTTAAAAACCTGATTCCACCGGGTTTTAATGTTACCTTCCCTTTTCCTGGCTGAGCCAGGTCGTAACATTATACAATCTGGACCATAAACAAAAAAGGTCTGAGTCTTTTGCTGCTACTTTATCAAAGTGCCAAGTTTTGTCAATTTGTCCATGTATGAGCAAAGTTTCTTGAAAGAAAATCAATCTAACCATATTTCTAATGGAAATATATAATTAAATTATGATTTTAAAAAATGCAGAGGGGTGTACAGAACTGTATACACCACAGAACATGTTTTATATTTACTGCAGTAATTTTTACTTGGCACATGAAGCAACATGGTTGGGGATTTAGCTTCAATTGTTTTAGATATTTTCAATGTCAGAGCTGATATAATCTGGGTGTCATGTCATAAAAACTGGCCGGATGAATCTAACGTTGGCATTTCTTTATTACTCACATTGTTATAAATGGCTCTCTGGGTCCTCTCAGTCAGCAGGATTAAAGCTCAGGATTAATTTTCGACTCCTTGAGTGAGTGGGTGAGTGAGGAGAGTTATTGGAATTGCCATCATTATCCTCTGGATATCTCATTGTGAACTTATCACCTTGGCGCTCCCTCAGCATCACTATACTTCCAGAGTGCACACAGCTGCAGAACATTAGCTGTACAGATGTTCATGAAGTATCATTTTTAATTGGTTTGCTGAAGTCCCCCTTTGCTTTAAAACAAACAAAAATAAAAACTTTTGAATAGGTTTCCAAAGAATAATGATGGCAAGATACATCAGCTGGAAGAAACCATCTGTATTCACACAACAACTTTGTATGAAAGTGTTTTCTAAAGGTTTTTCATAATTTAAAAAAAAAGCTTTATTTGTCCTTAAAAACAACATTTTCCAAGGATACAAAAAAAAAACAAGAAAAATGCCAGTTCTCTTCATGTATAAAACTAGCCTGGTTAAAACCACACCCTGTCCTTCACTTTGCTTCTGACTAGGGTCTGGCATTCCTCCCATAGAAAACGATTTCTCCGTTCGATTTTTGAACGGACCAATCAGAGAACAGAAGGCGGAGTTTTGTTAGCTTAGCCTGGCGAGGTCCAGGCTATTCAGATAAAAAGCTCAGAAACCACTCGGTGGATATTTTTTCTGCTACCAGTGTGTAATTATATGTCTTTAATTTACTGACTGTTGGCCTGGATGAAACATTTGAGATAAAATTCGATTTTTTATCATTTATTTTCGTAGCGCACCCTGAGGCTGTTTGGAAAATGTCAAACCGAAACTATTTAAATCCAGCAGATTTGACCATTTCGTGAATTGATTTAGGAACTGTTAAGCTCAGGAACACTTCTGATATAACGTCAGCTAAGAAATATAGTTTTTCTCAGGAAAGAAATAATAGTTTTTTACCTTGTTTTCTGGAAAATTCCTTCGTGGCGGCAGCCATTTTAACTGACGACGTCAGTCAACGTCGTTCAAAACTCCGCCTTCTGTTCTCTGATTGGTCCGGTAATCCGCCAATCTGCCTTCTGTTCTCTGATTGGTCCGGTCAAAAATCGACCGGAGAAATCGTTGTCTATGAGACAAATCCCAGACCCAGCAGTGAAGGGAAATAGAATTGAGCGGAGCTGTGCAGGAATGGCGAGGGCCAGGCTAGTATAAAACACATTTTAAATTACAGTAGTTCAAAATAAAAACAGTGTTTTCACTTACACGTTGTTTCCAACAAATGGGGTTTTGATACATTTCTCCTTTTTAAAAGTAATTACAGCTCACAAAATGTATGTGGTCTAAACAACTTTTAATTACATTTGTTGTGTTCACATGCTGCTGATTTGTCAGTACCTGTCAGCATCACAAATCAATGCAGAATGAATGGGCTCCATTTTCAATTTTCATCCAGTGAAACATAACTATATAATACTAATAATAATGTCATATTTTTGTCATCTATGCATGTTTCCACACAAGACGAAATTTGACTCTACATTTAACCCAATCACCACCAGGTGGCAGCGGGCAGCTATAGAAAGTGTGCCGGGGAGCAGTAGTGATTAGATGTGCTGCTCAAACACACCACAAAACTATGCCGTGACTGGGGTTCGAACCAGGGTCCTCCAGATCCCAAGTCCAGTTCCCTTGCCACTACACCATCTTGGCCACATAATGTATGTATGTATGTATGTATGTATGTATGTATGTATGTATGTATGATATATATATATATATATATATATATATATATATATATATATATATATATATATATATATATATATATATATATATATATATATATATATATATATATATATATATATATATATATATATATATATATATATATATATATATATATATATATATATATATTATATATATATATATATATATATATATATATATATATATATATATATATATATATATATATATATATATATATATATATATATATATTATATATATATATATATATATATATATATATATAGTTCATAACCTTTTTCTTCCAGCATTGTCTTAATGTTAGGTAAAATACCAAGGAAAAATAAAACATGATAAATATAAAATGCAAATTTTTCATGAACGTAATGTTTCCTGAAGAGCTTTGAAAAGTTTTTTTTATTTTGTTCATTTTCTTATTTATTTGTATTGTGGTGTGAAAAAAAAGACAGATTAAAAACAAAAGAAGTGACATGGCTAAACATAAAACTATACAGTAGATGAAAAGTATTTCATTTTTAGCTAAAAGCACGTTTAAAAATTACATTATATGAGGAAAAATGCTAAACTATACTTGTCAAACTCTTTTTTTATCAAGTTTTCTCATACAGTTAAAACAAATAGGAACAAATGATAAGTTTTTCCAATAGGATGCATCTAACAAAGTGTCCAAAGTGTCTGTGGGCTGCTGTGTGGACACATCACCGGTTCACCCTCTAAAATAAAGTGGCTTTTTTGCTTCAATGATCTGTGGTTCAGTGTTAAGTGGATTTACTACGCAGAAATCCCATTCCTCCTAATATTGGTCTGTCACAAGGAGTGGGCTAAATATGAACGAAAAACAAAAAATGCACAAAGAATAATTGTGTGAGAATTTAGAAAAGACTCGACAACTGTTGCTTAAAGCTATACGAAGAGCACCTAGACCCTTAAAGGCAAAGATAAGTAAAGGGAGGATGGATTTTGTGCAATTTCAGTATAATGCAGATTTTACTGACTGCCCAAGGTGGTTACGTTACAATTTAGAAATGCAGATGTATGCCTCTGGAGTCCAGAATTGCAGAGAGTTATTATGTATGCTAGACTAAGACTGTGTCATCTTTGAATATCTGACCTCATTATAGTTGTGATTGGCTATTTTGAGTATGGCAGCAACAATTTTGATCTCCATTGAGCTTATTTGTAGCCTCACTACTTTGCAAAACCAGCAGAAACTGACGCGGTGCTGGGTGGAAGCTGCAGACCCTTCTTCCCCCCCCTGTCTCAATGGACAGAATGCAGCGGTTCAGGTTTCCACATGTGTACATAAGGTGCAATGCATGTGTGCTTTATGCTCTCTTTGCACAATGCACTTTCATAAGATGTCCCTTTTGCCCTCACGATGCTCTTTGCTCACTTGACAATACACTGCAAGATATTGGATGCAATGAGCTTCCTTTTGCAAGCGAAGGGCAGGAAAATGACAACCTTCATTTTTTTCCCCCCAAGAAGCCATGGAAATAAAAGAGAAATAATAATAAAGAGGGGTTTTTTTTGCCTGTAGAGAAGAATTTAAGTGATGTGCACCTTTTGTTCAGACAGTATGAAACAAGGCCCTGAAAAATAACTTTTAATGAAAGCCCATTGAAATGTTCTCCAGCACTGAGGAGTGGAGCACGTTGAGTGACACACACATTCTCACTCTCCTAGTCCTGTGTGTGTGTGTGTTCTGGCACACACACACTTTTGTTGTTCTTTGCTTTCTGTGCAAAATCTGCCCAAGCAGCTGCTGTCTGAAAACAACTAGGCACATGCCATCACCACAGCAACAGTTATGGGTCTATTTCAAGCTCATTTGTGCCTACGTGTACCTTTGGCTGATTTAATGATATCTTTATGTCACTCCATCAGTAAATTAACAACCTCACAGATGGAAGAATTGAATTCCTTCATTCTGGTATTCTGTTATTTGATAGTAAGCTTCAGAGGTTGACTCTTTTTTCTTACGGTTGAGGCACATGGCTGTGATAGCTTCATTTTTCTCTCGTTACTCCCTGACGATTGCTTTGATTAATGGCCGAGCTGCAGACGATGACATTTGACAACCATCTTGGTCTAAGTATGACTCAGCTCTTTTTAGCTTTTTGCAGAGTCGTTAAACGTAATAAAAGCTGCTTAGTGAGCTCAGTTCATTCACAGACTCTTTTGAAAGGGGAGTCATTTTTGAGGTGATGTTCTCTTCAATAGTTATCAATAGTTCGTACTTTATCAGAGCATGGAGTATCAAGTTAGTAGTTACCCACACTAAAACTATTGTGGGATTTGTTTCCAGGTTGTAAAACAAACCTTTTCCTAAAAAGACTTACTGTTAAATAACACCAAATTAACTAACAATAAATCTCTTCACTTTTGCATAACACCTTTTTTTTCTTTACAGTTTTCTCTATTAAACATTGTCTGCATTGCTACATGAATGTGTATTAAGGCTTGTGGCCACCTTGTCATTGATGTCAACTCCATAGTAAGGAAAGTAGCAGAAAGCTATCCTAAAAGTTGCTAGAAGTTGGTTTATGATTACAACACAATGTACATAACTGTCTGTGTGCATGTACTGTATGCTGTAGGTAGGTAGTATGTAGTAGGAGCTGCCCTACAATTTTTTTTCTTCTGTTGAGACCTTTTTTGTGTGTTATAAATTCTATCCTCCTTTGTAATTCAGCAAAGTGACCCAAACGAGACAGACTGATATTAGTGTAGTGATATTTTTTAGACCAAGAAAATGACATTACTTTTGTATAAAACTGTGGATGAGTCAGTGTTGACTTCTTGCATGCACAACTCATTTGCAGTGTGGACACAAAAGGGTGAACATCTGCTCTGACAGCTGGATAGAACACTGTGAGGAGGACTGGGCTACCTGAGAGACTTTGGAACCGGGAAGGGCCTACGACAGCACCCACTAATGTTGACAAGAGCAGGAACAATACGTACTTTCACATGAGGCTCCAAAATACTTTATTGACACTAGGGGGAAAAAAGGCTAGATTTGTTGTGTCTCATTTTAAAAGAAAATTTTCAACAAAATATCTGTATGCTCACTAAACATGGCAACAAAGTTGCAAAACTAGCTACGTTGCTAGAAACTGAGTAAAGTCTTGCACTGACTTAATATGCTCTTAAGACAGGGGTCTGCAACCTTTAGGATCAAAAGAACCATTTCTGCCCCTTTGTTCACTAAATTAAATGTCCAGAGCTGCAAAACCTGCTACAATTGTCATTATCAACTGGTGGCCCATGGGCCACTTTAAGTCTGTTAGAGGGAGCTTTTCTGGCCACTAGGCGTGAAATTCTAAAACTAAAAACATCCAATGATTATTAACCTTTATTGATACAGATAGTCCCTGACTTACGAGCGAGTTCCGTTCCTACGAGTCGCTCGTAAGACGAAAATGCATACGTCGGAACACGAAACACGTGTTCTCGTAAGTCGGGATTTTCGGTCGTAAGTCGGAAAATGTATGCTAGCGCTACTACGAACACTCGTTTTTCATCACAAATGTTCATACTAGTTCATAAACATGCTCAGAAACTTGTTTCCAAACTGTTAGCTAACACACTTTCATCTAAAAACACATTTAAAAACAAGCCCTCCTTTGGCTAGCCATTAGCTATTGTGCAAGATACTAGCATGGTTAAAACCAGAACCTTGTCCTTCACTTCGCTTCGGACTAGGGTCTGGACTTTCTCCATTGAGAAACGATTCTTGCTGGAGACGTGGCTTCTGCTGATGGCTGCTCCCCCGTGGTCTGCTGAACTTGACTTCAGCTCCGCCTCCTGCTGAATTTTCTCTCGCTGCCTTTGCATATTCTGTGTTTATATGTTAATAAAAAATAATAAAAAAAACATGGATCGCTGGTCCAACACACCAGAAGACCAGAAAATCTGCAGGGACTCGGGCAGCAATGTAAAACCCGAGTTTAATTCTCTCGTGATCGACAACCTGAGGCATTTCCTTGTTCATTTCACTCAGCGGGGGGAGAGAGGAGGAGGGAGCGATGATCACTTACTTTTGGCAAAAAAAAAAAGAAAACTCCAGATAAGGGATTAAGAAGGGGAAATTAATACATTTGTGTCACATATAAAACAGTCCTGCATCGCTTTGAATGAGAACATGCGAATGCTCGTTGGCTGCGCACTCCCCCGTGGTCTTCTGAACTTGACTTCAGCTCCGCCTCCTGCTGAATTTTCTCTCGCTGCCTTTGCATATTCTGTGTTTATAATGTTAATAAAACGTTCTAATAAAATAAAATAAAACCATGGATCGCTGGTCCAACACACCAGAAGACCAGGAAATCTGATGGGACTCGGGCAGCAACGTAAAACCCGAGTTTGTCTCGTGACAACCTGAGACGTTTCCTCATCAGCGGAGGGAGAGGAGGAGGAGGGAGCGAGCGATCACTTGACTTTTGGCCAAAAAAACAAAAGAAAACTCCAGATAAGGGATTAAGAAGGGGAATTTAATACATTTGTGTCACATATAAAACAGTCCTGCATCGCTTTGCATCGCTTTGAATGAGAACATGCGAATGCTCGCTGGCTGCGCTGGGACAGGTGGGGGCGTGGGTTAGGGGCCAAAAACTCAGCCCCTTCTGTTCTCTGATTGGTCCGGTCAAAAATCAGCCGGAGAAATAGTTGTCTATGGGAGAAGTCCCAGACTGTGCAGTGAAGGGAAATGAGAATTGAGCGGAGCTGAGCAGGAAGGCGAGGGCCAGGCTAGCAAGATACAGTAACTTGGGGTGGCTGTGGCTGCAGTGGTTAGAGCAGTTGTCCCCCAATACAAGTGTTGTTCGATTCCACCAACAGTCATATGCTGAAGTGTCCCTGGGCAAGACACTGAACCCCTCATTGCCTCCGATGTGTGTCCCATCAGTGTATGAATGTGATAAGGCTCCGATTAGTTTCTACAGATCCAGATTATTCTTTGTACAGATCTAGTAGAGTGCTGTATGAATGTGTAAATGAAGGCACAGATTGTGTTGTAAAGAGCTTTGAGTATCTTGAGCAGATAGAAAGGTGCTATATATAAGTACAGTCCATTTACCATTTACCATAACTGCTAGTACATGAAATTAACCAAACTTTCCCTTTAAGAACGCTGGGTCAAAATGTGAGTCTGTTTTAGGCCTTGCTGCTGAGAGACTGCTGACGTGTTTCATTTTGTTTTCATGGTGGCCCAGTTTACCAACTGTGCCGTTAGATCTGAGGCAGATGTAACTCCTGCTTGGAGAAACCAAGTCTCGTCTTCCCGACTTCTTGGGCATGTTGCTTGTGTGATTTCAGTTGCTATGTTTCCTTTCTTCTAGTTTCCACTCTCTTTCAATAATTGAAAACGCCTTGATGCATTGTGGCTCTACAAAAAAAACACGACTTCACTTTTAAGGAGACATGATTTGACAACAAGCTTGGGATTACACCGACCTTCTCACAAGTGGAGAACAACGCAGGCCACTTGAGTCACACTTGTTCTTTAAATATGTCCTCCAAAAACCTTGCTTCTCTCTCGCAGAAATGCTGTTTGCATGCATTTCTGCTAGTTTTATGTGAAACATGTTGCTGGCTGTGACAATAGTAAAAGTAAAGTGTATGAGTGGAAATATAAGAAATCTTCAGCTGTCGCTTTAGTTATGGCTGAACTTAAACGACTCCAGCTCAGAAGAAGCAAAGTAGAAATATAAATTAACATAGAAACAGTCTGAAAGCATCCAATTCAATGAGAAGTAATAGGCAAATAAAATGCTGTGAAGCTACCAAGGGCGTCACGTTTTAGATTTGTAAAGATGCAATAAAAAGTCAAAACATTTCAACCAAAAGAGAGACTTACTTTTTTTTAAATCAAATTATTTTTCAATTTTAAAATAAAATATATTCCAGTTTCTACTGCAATATATTGTATATTAATTAAGGAAAAGCCTTAGTGACTAATGCAGTGACAAAATAATTACTTGACAAAATAAATATAAAAACAAATTGCATTGAATAATTACGGAATACAACGTAATGTTTTTAGTGAACTACTGACATTTTTCTTTACCATCAAAATCCCTCTCTGTAGCATCGCACATCAAAAGCTGCAGTTTTTAATCAATGGGTTTTATATTAATGAGATATGTGCAAGGTCTCCTTTTGTGTCTCTGCTCAAAGACATTAACTACAGCAATGTCAACTACAATGTGCAAATAAAGTCAAAGCCATTCTGAACTTTATTTTGTGTTCATGAACTCCTCATCTGAACAGGCAAGAAAAAAAAAAGAATCAAATAACCCAACATCAGGAGACCTGCGTCCCTGACAATTTACTTTCATTTAGTTTTATTTCATTTTATTTTATGATTGACAATTTATTTCATGAACCACTTAATAAAAAAATTTGATCAAAGTTCCAGAAAGTAATCACTGGGTGTATACAGTGATGTAGTCTACATTTTTGTAGTGGGTACAGTATACTGCTTAAAACCAAAGTACACTGGTTAGTACAATGTAATCGTCAATTTATTTAGATTTTTAAGCATATTGAACATTTCCAAATGTTTCCGATGCTTATATCTGACTAAATGAACAACAAAATTCTTACAACAGTTGACTTTGTATTAAAAACATGTTATAGAATTTATTAGACAGTATCAAAGCAAAGTTCTGCATACCGATAGATTGTTACATAAGCATTTAACATGTGCCTCATGATAGGTCATGTATCATTGTGCACTTTTAAGTGAGTATACTGCCATTCTTAAAGGTATTGTGACATGATGTTGGAACTATGCATAAAGTGGCACAACATATATATGTTGTATCATTCAGCTATGTTCGTTTTTGCAAGCAAAATGATAAATCAATGAAAATTTGTTTCAAAGTGATTTTAAACTTGGCGCCATGTTTCGTCATGGGAAATCTGGGTACTTCCGCATGCGACGTCATGTGACGTAGGGGCATGAAGTTCAGTCTGCGGCTGCTATTAGAACGCAGTTTCATTGTCTTCAAGATCGCCTTTTTTTTTTTTTGTAAAACTTGAAAAATGCTGGTACGTTGTGTCGCATTTGGGTGTTCTAATATCGCCAGTGAACAAGTGAGCCTTTTCACTTCCATCCCTTCACCCTCGGAACCTTCCTCCTCTGAAATCTCGGAGTCCCCCTCGCACCCTGAACGGTAAGGCTCAAATAAATATGGCTGCAGACCTACATTATAACCAGCTGTTTCTTGTTCATCACTCGAACTAACTTCGGCTTCCCAAACTGAAGACAAATTGCTCAAATCTTCACTTAAATTGCTTAATTCCTCGGTTTCTATATTATCTGCCATTGTTATTTACAATGTGCGTTCATTACATTGTGTCGTAAAAATGCATCGGCGTTTGACCCCTCCTTTCTCCACCCGAAAACTGCGATGCACTGCAGTTACGTCATTAAAATTATTTTATTAAAAAATACTTTTATCACAATACCTTTAAGCTTTTCTAGTGGGTATACTCCGTATGCCTGAGTATCACATACACTACACCAGTGGTCCATCTACAACGATTAACTTTTGGAGTCAACAATGCAGGATAGCAGCCACCAACTAACCTTAAAAAAAACACTAAAAATTTCTAACTCAGCCAGTTGTTCTGATATTAAACTGAAATTTAGTGTGGTAGTAGCTGATAGTCATCTTTATGATGTGCTCTGAGGTGAGCCAAACTGAGTTCATCCATGGGCCTGACAAAGCCCCCGGGCCGCCAGTTGATTACCCTTGCTTTAGGGCTTCCTTTCTGTCAATTGTGTTTTTCCTGCTTTCTCAGTGTTTTCAGACGTCACCCTGAGGCCCGAGTTTTAAACTCCTTGTTCCTAAAACTCTGTTTTATCCATAATGAAGACAGACAGAAGCTACTAAGTCCTCAATCCTGGCCTTTCATCACATTTATTGTGGGATGTAATGACAGGTCACCAACATCCTGTTTCCCCCTGCATTCCTCAGTCAAACTAGGCACCGACACCTGTAAAACCTGTGGTTGGACATCACTTTCGTGGAGTGACAGCACACTGCCTTTCTCCCTCCAACCTGCTCTAACCTCGCAGCTTCCTGTCACCGTTTGTGAAGACCCAAACGGCCTCGGGGTGGATACCTTTGCATGGGAAGTTTACAAACGGACCTCCGTTCCATTTTTCAGACAGCTCAACATGAGACTGGGATCAAGGGACACAATGCTGCCTCTTCTGAGCAGAGCAGAGACTGGTGTGCCATAAGCCCAGCTTAAAATCTCACACCTCACGCCGCACCGTCAGATGAATTCTCTTCACTTATATAACCGGCATGTGGACTGTTACTACGGCTGCAGGCTTCTATACAACAGAGGAGCGTGATGGACCTCTGTTGTGTGTGTGTGTGTGTGTGTTTAGTCTGTTTGCTCGGATGGCTGACCACAGAGCTATGCAAAGTTAAACAAGCAGTGGTCTCACATGCCCAAACCACTCTCTGCACACTTCATTTCCCCTCATTTTAGCAGCCTGCCCACAGTGGGACGGAGGTCTGGTGAAAGCTGCTTACAGGGGTGAACTAAAAGGGCTGAGGGAAGAATGAAAAAACGGAACATCCTGCAAGGTGACTATAAATGTATAGCAATATCAATGCATTCATGTCATACATTGGTGCAAATTTTGGAGTCAGCACGGCTCAAGATGGTTACCACGGCAAGTTGACCCTGAAAAAACATGAAAATTACTGTAACTCAGTCACTTCCACAAGTCGACGCTTTATTTGTTGTGCTGCTACACAGATTGTGCTTATCTTTGTTTACATCAAACAAAGTTAAGTCTTGTCCTCTTGACGTTTTTTGTTGTTGTTGTTGAAACGTTTCGTCTTTCATCCAAAAGACTCCATCAGTCTGAAAAACTGATGGAGCAGATTGATGGAGTCTTCTGGATGAAAGACAAAACGTTTCAACATAAATAAACCATCCGGAGGACCTGACAACTTTTTTTAGTTTTCTACCTAGATTATTGAGCATGAATCAGGATATCTTTATTTACTGTTTTTCCATTATTAATTTGCTGTCAACTCTATAGGTTAGTAAAATATCTCATTGCCACTGGACAGATTTTAATGAAGTAAATTATTTGTTGTTCATCTACAAATTATTATTTTTAGGAGGCAAACCAATTCAGAATGGTTGATACAGCCAGCACATCTTAGAAAACATAAAAATGTAATGTAATTACTGATATAGAGCTACATTTTAATTTAGTTATAGCTTAGAGTCCTTCAGAACACACACTCGGAGTCTGATACATCACAATATCACAAGAGTTCTTGCATCTAAACAAAAAGGGTAGCGCCTCCCGAAGGCCGCAGCCTCAGACACCTCCGTCTCCCCATATCTTTATTTATTTATTTATTTTTTAAATTTTTTATGTTTTCTCAGACAGGCTGTACTGAAATGTCATTTCATTTTGCTTTGGTACATTGACAATAAAGCTGATTCTGATTCTGATAACGTTATTTTCAAGGTGTGACAAAAATGACTATACAGTAAATGCCACATTCCAACATAAAAGGATCATAGTATAAACTTTTTCATAAAAGCCAACTTAAAGTATGCATTTATTTAGGGTTTTAATCTTCCATAAAGGAAACAGCTTAAAAAAGCCTGAGTCATGTTTCATTAAAAACCACATATGCATGTAGAGCCGCAGCCCCTTGACAATACAAACTACAGAGATTTTCTGGTATGATCATAACACGACACGTTTCCAGCCCAGTAATTTCCAAAGTACATCTGCCTCTGCAATAAAGTTAACTAACCATATGCTCATCTATTTCTGCCTGCAACCCCTCCCTCTGTCCGTCGCCACTCAGGAGATGAAGAAGAGACCTTCCTCTTTTAAAGTAGAGTCAAGATCAGGCCAGCTCAGCAGAAGTGAAGTTGTGATGCGGGGTTTGCTGGGCGTGTAACTTCACAGCAGCATCAGTGTTGCCAGAGCTGTAATAATGTGCCAAACAGTCAAGTACATAAGAGAAGAAACACAAATTAAAGAAATGTGGATGCTGAGTGCTGAATTACTCTGCTGAAATTTATAAAAGAAGCTGAAAATAAGTTGACAATATGAAGATGATAATAACATAGCTAAATGCTTAAAAAAAGTAAAGTGCTAGCTAAAGTAGCAACAAGCTACATAAAAATAGTTATAAGCTAAATGTGCTAAATAAGCCAAGTAAAAATGTGAAAAGGCCAGCTGAAAACTGCATGCACAAAAATAATTATTACAAACAAAATGTAGTAAAAGGCTAGCAAAAACAATACGTGGATGGCCAAAGGCTAAAAGAAGCTTAATGTTTGCTAAATGCTAAAAGTAATAATGGACTGGTTATTGGCTTAAGTATTAAAAAGCTAGCTTAAGGTAGCAAAAGGCTAGCTAAAACATCAGACATTCAAGGCAAAAACAAAGAGCAGCAACAAGCTAAAATTGAAAAGGCTAACTAGAAGCTAATTGTAGAAAATGTTAGCTACTAGCTAAAATCTCATTTGGCTTCGGAAGCTGACTTATCAACTTTCTCCTGGGATATGTGTAACCTAAGGAAACGTTTTGTCTCCCCCCCACCCCCTTCTATGAAGGCTTATCAGAACTGTGCCAGCTGACCAACATCTTATCAGGACTATGGTCTATTTGTAAGTGCTTAATCAGAGCTGGGCAGCGCTAATCCAAAAATTTGTTCCGCTATTTCTAAAGCACTTATTAATTTATTTAGGTCCGCAATTTCAAAAGCGCTTATGTATTAGCAAAGCTAGCGGAAGCTAAATGCTAACGCGCTAACGTGCAAATGGCGAACTACTTTTTTAAATCCAGCAGATTTGACCATTTCGTGAAACGGTTAAGCTCAGAAAAACCTTGTGCTATAAAGTCAGCTAAGAAATATATTTTTTCTCAGCAAAGAAATAATTGTTTTTACCGTGTTTTGTTGTAAAGTCCTTTGCTTCTGTGGCCGTCGCCATTTTGAAGAGGGCAAATGAGGCGCTGACGCGTCGCGTAGGCCGCTGAGAAACATCCATAAGTTCACCCTCCATGTTAAAAACTCTTCGTCTGACTCTTCGAAAACAAGCAATAAGGCTGCAGAGTAACACACTGGCTGCTAACTGCGCTCTCTCTAGCCAAGAGACTGAGGGGGACGCTTTTTTGTCACGGACCACATCCGGCGCTGACAGGATATGGTCTGTTAGCAGTCGTCCGGTTGATTTAAGAGCCCGTAAATAAGTTTTTTTGTTTTTACTGATAGAGAGTCAGAGTCAGAGAGTCTTTATTGTCATTTGCACCGCATGTGGTACATGAGATGAAAACGAGATTATGTACACGAGGTCCCAGTTACATCCAACAACAATGAAAGAGAAAAACAGTAATAACATCTAGAACTAACTAAGAAAAGCATCAACTAGTAATACACTAAGCCTAATATAGTGGGAATAAACAGCAGCACGAACATGAGTTTGTATGAGCAGATGGTCACAGATGAATACAGCAACAAGAAAACAGATCAGCATCAGCATGATGTGATATTTTGCAGTGTTTATTTATTATTATTTTTTTATTCATGAGTCTAACAGCCTCAGGGTAGAAGCTGTTCCTCAGTCTAGTGGTTCTACATTTGATGCTCCTCAACCTCCGTCCTGAGGGGAGTGGGGCAAAGAGTGAGAGTGGGGCAAAGAATAACTAATAGATAATTAGTTATTAGTGGTACTGCATTTTAAATAAAAATAGTGCAAATCCGCTTATGAATTATAAAAGTTAGTCAATCCGCTAAAACGCTGACAAATTGTTTAGGTCCGCTATAAGCGGATTAGCGCTTTAGCGCTCCCTAGCGGTCTGGCGCCCACCTTTGTGCTTAATAAACAAATCTCACCATATTGCCGACAAATGCATATGTAATGTGTTTGCTGGCAGAGTTTTTTTATCAGGACAAGGTCTGAAGAGATCTTTTTTTGTAATGCCACTATCCTCTCCTCATGGCCTTTCCCCTTTTCTATCTAAAAAAAGTACTGTATCCTGAAAAGGATAAGGGGTCTCGCTCCAGTAGCAGCAGCAACGTGCACTCCACTGTACGAACATAATCTCACTTTATCTCAGTACTGTACAATGATAATAAAGCTTATTCTGATTCTGATTCTGAAAATATGTAAAATGCTAGATTAATATTGCAGATCTGACAATAAAGTTGACTTTTGACTAAAGTTAAAAGCTGTATAGGAAAACAAAATGAAAATAAAAGTATTTGTAAATAAAGGCAAATATGTTGACGTCAGAGCACCCATTTTCTTAGATGAGCTGAACATTTTGATATGAATAAATAAAATAACCCAAAGTAATGCAGAAGTAGTTAGATTGCAAATAACATATGGTAAAATAGAAAAAAGTGATAAACAATACTGTGAATACTGAATCAGGATTAAGACAATGAAATAAAAATGAAGGAAAAAGAAGAAGTTGTGAGCAGAAGGAGTAGAACAAGTGTTGAGTCAAGTTTGCTTTCTGCAATGTTTCGGCATATTTCTGTTTCTCAAATGTTTAAACTCCAGCTTTGTTATTTCTGTGTTTCATGTTCTTTCTCTCTTGTCATATCTCCTCATGTGTTCTCATGCTGCTGTTCCACCCTGATTGTTGACTGTGCAGCGTGAGACAGCTGGAAAATTAACTGACTGTCAGAGACACACAAACATGCAAATGCTGGATCCCATTTTGATTCTAACATCTGGCTCAGACAATATTTCTGCAGCATGCAACCGCAAGAGGTTTCATCAATTCATCCATATTTTGTCACAACAATAAAACAGATCTCTGAGTGTTGTACAGTAGTGTGAACCTTTGTTGGGGATGAGGCAGGCATGAACCAAAAGCTGTAAAACACAAATTCTTTAAAAGTCCTATGTACCCTTCTTCAAGGAATGCATTCTGTCCTTCGCCTTTTGCGACTGAGTTTCAATTCAAGATGGCTGCCTCAGCAACATTTTATTAGATGTGTTATGCTCAGATTATGTGTTTGAGATGACTCTCCCTTCACCTCAATACTTATCATTTAAAGTATAGACAGTATGGTACAGCCATGTCTGTGTTAGCAACGGTAAAACTGGCAGCCATCTTGATTTGGTTCACTTTGTTCATTGGTTTTATATTCAATTTCCGAAATATCCATTTATATCCATCCTGTGGTTTATAAGACATTTTGTTAACAGAACTGACAAACACACAAACTCAGATAAAAACGTTATTGCTCCACCTTCGCTTGAGCAAGGTAAAAAGTCCAGCATTCTTTGAAGGGATGTATATTGCTCACTGCCAGAGTTTTCAACTGTAGCAGCTGGATTCGCATCTACACATTATTAATTATGGAGACAATCAAACACAAGGTGGCTGCCACAACCAATTGATTTTACCAACACAAAAATGCCTTTAAATGAGTCAGTTTTACCAACACTGAACTAACATTTGGTGTGGTAGTACCAAATAGATATCCTCAAAATGAGCAATAGATCTCATCATTTTGCATGAGACTGGGCATAATGTCATCAGCAAGATTTGGCCTTAACAGCTTTAACTGTTCCATCATGAGATTATTTTAATACAAAACTCTTGCTTGAAAGGTGGTACATGCATTCCTCCAAATACAGGTAGTCCTCGACTTACGATGTAGATCCGTTCCTACGAGGCGGCGTAAACCGATTTTTGACGTAAGTCGGAATATACGTACATACTACACCATATACATGTACAGTACTGTATTACCAAGCACTTAGCCTATCCTAACACAGTACCCTACATAATTATCAAAAAACACATATGTTTGGGAGCCTTAATGAAGGGCAAAAAGAGTTAATGGCCTACTGGGATGCTGGTGACGCCGTTCTCCTCGGTCCATCCGCCGTACCTGTATTCCGTTTTCTGTTTACGACGTAAATTTGCGTTCACAGTACAGTACAGTATTCCTCCACCGCTGCACCGTTACAATATTTTCCGCCGCTGCACCGCGTAAAGTACAATATTTTCCGCCGCTGCTTTACGTTTACGACATAAAACCGGTCCATCCGCCATATTCCGCATTCCGTTTACAACGTAAAACCGCGTTCACAGTACAGTGCAGTATTCCTCCGCCGCTACGTTTACGACGTAAAACCGGTCCATCCGCCATATTCCTGCACCGGGTACAGTTCAATACTGTATTCTTCTGCCGCTGCGTCACGACGTTTATGATGTTAAACTGCGTAACTTGAAATAAGGCTTTTCATAGTAAATGGGAGATGCGTCGTAACCACGAAACGTCGTAACTCGAGATTGTTGTAACCCAAGGACTACCTGTAATGGTATGCCTTTTTATTTAATATTTAAAAAAAATGTAATTACCATATACAGTACATGTCACTCTGCACATCTCTGATGCTGCACACTGTATTATTGTTACAAACTCAAAAAAATGTCCCAGTGAAATAAGGAATTGGTGTCATTTATGGTGGTCTTTTTGTCTTCTATCCAAACTGCCCTGGGTGGTTTCACTTGTTCTTTGTGGCTGAAGTCTTTCATCAGAATTAAATACAGGGAACCCCCGACCTACGACTCCACCGACCTGCGAACCACGGGACCTACGAACGAGCCAAAGTTGAAGAATGCCATCGAGCTACGGCGAAAAGTTCGTGACCTACGAACGAACCAAGCTAAAATATATAATCGAGCTACGGCAGACTGGATGCACGACCTACGAACGAGCCCCATTACAAGTATATAATCGAGCTACGGCGTAACTGCGTCACATATGGCAATCGGCGAGGTGGGGGAGGGGATTGCCTTTGGCTGTTGCTTGTTGGGCATGGGTGTGACACTGCGCATGACAGTGGAAAAGTACCGCCAGCGAGAGGGGGGGGCTGGGCTTCTGGCGGATGTACACACAGCCGCAGTGCACCTGGCGGCGGAGGGATCCGTACAGGTAAAGCGGTAACTATTTAAAGGGCTGCGGCCATTTTGTCCCTCGTGGGTTAGTTACGGTGATTGATGAGAAGAACATCTGTCTACCTACACTTCAGTCAAAGTAAGGCAATTTTGTTTCATTTTTCTGCTGCTTCTAGCTTTTTCTGAGTTCATGGACTTCTTTCTCATGCACATGGACACTCATCAACGCACTGGTTTCAAAAACATGATGGTTGCAACATGCTTCTGATAGATGTGATGCTGCTGATGGATTTATGGATTCATGTGTGATTGTTGACATCATTTTGCTGATGTCAGTTCCTGCTGATTTGCTGCTCTGATGTTAAAAGCTGCACTTTGAGAAGTGTTCATGTGTGATTGTTGACATCATTTTGCTGATGTGATTTCCTGCAGTTCTGATGTGAAGTTACTGATGTACAGTTACTGTGTGTGTTTATGGATGAATGTGTGGTGTAATGGTTTAGATAAGTGTTTGTAAATAAAGTTCTGTGCATGTTTATGGCCCAGAATGTCAGTCTCATGCTGTTAAATGTCTGCGCGGCGCACCGTTAGCGGTATTTCCGCGACCTACGAACGAAATAACGACCTACGAACGGGACGCAATTTTCACCCCCTACCTACGACAGGATTGAGCTGCGAACGGTTCTTAGGTCCCGAACTCGTTCGTAGGTCGGGGGTTCCCTGTAGACCGGTTGTTAACTTTTGTGTGTGTGTGTGTGTTTTTTTTTTTACAGTTTAGCTAGAACAGACCTGCTGCTGCTGCCCTAAAACCCCATGTGTATTTATCAGAAGCAAAAAAGAATGTGTTAATTTTTGTACGATTTAGGAAAAAACACATTTCATAGAATAACTTTTATTGTACAGTACATGTGTTCTCTCTGGTATCCAATGTTTTGGGGGCACAATCTGAAGAAGATGTGCTTTTAGTCTCACCCAGGAGAAAACTCTTGTGTGTGCTGAGAGAAGTGTCAGGGAACATCTCTGGACCAGACACATTCCCCACTCAGAGGACTGTTAATTGACTGTCACACAACAGAGATAATGACCTCCCAGTGGACGTCCACCTGCCTGAGGGAGAATCCCGTTCAATGAAATGTCAAAATTGACACAAGGCAAATTGTGAGTGTTTAGATAAAGCTTTAAGGGGGAGAATACTTATTATTCGCAAAATTCACCCTAAACAGAGGATTTCTAAACAATGCATATCCAGTGATGCTGTGCTTGTTTTGGTGTTTTATGGAGCGGGAAGTAACTGTAACGTGGTCCAACTGAAATGTGACTCCTTGTGAAACTAGAACATGTACACTACAGCATGTGAAAAATGGTGATGTGAAATAAAAGCTACAATTAAAAGTTGTTTTATGACACATAAAAATACAGGCAAAAATGCCATTTTAGGCTAACTTTTGAAAAAAGCCTGTACACATTACTGACGATTCAATTTGTTCAATAATTCATGGTAGAAGAAGGTTGCTGGTTCAAATCCCCGCCTGGGGGGCATTCTGGGTGGAGCCTTCATGTTCTCTCTGTGCATGTGTTGCCTCTCACACAGTGATAGCTGAACATGGGCACCAATGACCCCATAGATAGATAGATAGATAGATAGATAGATAGATAGATAGATAGATAGATAGATAGATAGATAGATAGATAGATAGATAGATAGATAGATAGATAGATAGATAGATAGATAGATAGATAGATAGATAGATAGATAGATAGATAGATAGATAGATAGATAGATAGATAGATAGATAGATAGATAGATAGATAGATAGATAGATAGATAGATAGATAGATAGATAGATAGATAGATAGATAGATAGATAGATAGATAGATAGATAGATAGATAGATAGATAGATAGATAGATAGATAGATAGATAGATAGATAGATAGATAGATAGATAGATGATAGATGGATGGATGGATGGATGGATGGATGGATGGATGGATGGATGGATGGATGGATAGATGGACTTTATGATATAGTTTGCTAAGACAGAGTTGACTCCAAATAGAAGTTCTTGTGCAATCTGCTCAAAATATATGTTGGGGTTCAGACTCGGCTATAATTAGTTGATTTAAAACAGCTGGTAAAAAACAAAAAGGCTGGTTTAAGGAGTCCATGGTAATTTGGTCAAAGCAAATTAACAACACTTATTTCAAGAAATGTAGTTCATAGCTTACATGAAGTTTTGTTAGTGTCACAGTGACATGTTGTTGTGTAAGGCCAAGACTGAAATTCACTTCCATGCATCGGTTTCAAAGAGCTTGAAACCGATGCATGCCATGTGGGTGTGAGAGGGAATCAAATCTGCAGCAGCGCTGAGTGTTTAGCTAATTATAGCAGTAGTAATTCTTCAGCGTGAGGTGCCAGTCTAAGTGAGTATGTTAACAGTCTGTCGCTTCACGAAGCAGCGCCAAGCGCAGCCTCCATCTCCTCAGAGTGAGTGCAGTGATTTCTGAGCCTGGCGTTTCGGAGCAGAAGAGCTCTGCTGTTGCCTGGTGAGATGGCAACATGTTGCTAAGGGATTCCCGTGGGTGACCTTGTTCCTTCCTGACATACCTCCTGTCATTAATTTGTGTAAAAATCTCAGGGAAACAAAGAAGAGGAGGCAATCTTCAGGAAGATTATTATGCAAAGTAATAGCTTGATATAAAATGATATTTTAAACTTGTTGAATATTTCTTTACTAAGAATAACCCAAGGATTCAGGCCACAATAGAGGAGGCATGGAATAAAATGGGCCCAGGTTCCTGCCAGTGGGCTGCAGGAATGTAAATTAGGAAGCTGAAAAACATGGATCATAAAAGTTGAGAAAGAAAGTAAGATTTTTATGTTGAACTGAGATCAAATTAGCAAGTAAGTTAGTAAAATTAATTTAAAAAGCACCGTTCACAATTCAAAATCAAAAAGTTATTCATAGTCAAATGAAAAACAGTTCAAAATGCATACGTAAAATGGTATAGAAGATAGTAAAAGTAGAGATGAAACACTAAACAAGTAACGTAATAAAACCATAAGCTTGTAACTAAATGTATGAATAAAATACTTTTTTTTTTTTTTTTGGGAGGGGGAGGTAAATCAAAGGCTTCCCCACAGACATTCAAATAAAAGTTTCAAATAAGGATAAATCCGTCTTAAGGAGAAATGATAGAAGTATAGGATTATTTTATTAAATTTTAATGTTGTCAGTTTGTAGAATCTTATGCGTACATCTTATTCATCTTTTCAGATGTATTAGCTCTCAGAATACTATGTGTTGTAAATGACTCTCGGCTTCTTTTTAAGACCAGTACTCATGGACTTGCTGGGCTTCACAAACTCACATCCTTTTTACGCTCTTAAGCTTTCAAAGAAGAAGGAAGAAAATAAAAATTGGACTCCTGCACTTAAGCAGGAAAATGTGGATATAACCTTAGGGATGAAATTAAAGAAAAAAAATAAAACATCAGCTACAAGAGGCCCAAAAAGCCGAAGAGAAGGTATAAAGTGGTATATTTACAAAAAAAAGGCACCATGAAAAGCATTGCAGTTGATGTTTTTTAGCATTTGCTGGCTGGGTTGAGGATTTATTTTCTTTTAAGTTGTGTTCTTGAGGTATAAGGTCAAGTACTGTACGTGGATCTCTGCAAGGCCAAGAATTCAAGAAGGACGTTGAAAAGACGTGTCAAATGCCAAGCCATGCTCAGGTCTAAAATGAAATATGTATTAGATTGGTGCTTTTTGCAGCGATGCAGTACTTTGTGTAAAGTTGTCTCTTAGTGTGGTCTAAGTTTGGATTCTGGCAGAAAATGTCCTCACAAGGGGTGTACATGAAGAACAGGAATGTTACCGTGTGAATGCTGATTCAGCATTGATGACAATTGTTTTTCTGCTTATTTTCCATAAGTTTTTGCAATTTGCACAATTTTGGGTGCTTCTTTCCATTTGGGCCATTTGTACTATAGTGAGCAAAACATAAGTTCAAGTAGGTTTTATTATCATTTCATCACATGTGGTACATGAGGTGGAACACAATTATGTACAGGGTCCCAGTTACATCCAACAAAAGCAAAAATATAAATTGTAAAAAATAAATAGTAAATGAAGATCCAAGATATAAACCAAGATATATGCTAAAATGTTTAGTGTTTTAGTGTTGGTGTAAATTTTCATACTTTTATACTACTATGCAAAAACTCAGGACAGTGTTACACTTTTACTATTTTATGCTTATGTTTATTAAATGTTTCAGTGTTTTAGTGTTTAAATGGTTACTGTTGCACCGAGGGACTGAGAGAAATGCAATTTCAATCCTGTGTATGTCCTGTACATATTGCAGTTCTGACCATAAAGTTGACTTTGACTTTGACTTTTGACTTTGAAAATAAACACCAAACGGTACTCTAAAAATCTAAGCTATACGCTAAACACTAATAATGTAAAACAATGCAGTAGTCCCTCACTACTTTGTGGTTTGTTTTTTGCAGACTCGCTCTATCCCGGTCTTTCAAAATAAATGGTAAATGGTAAATAGAGCTTACTTATATAGCACTTTTCAGCCCCCTATGAGGGGCCCCAAAGCGCTTCACAGTAACATACTGTAACAGTAACATAAATAAGATTGGACATGACACACAATGGCTGATTGATGGATGAGCCACACGATCGGCAATAATTTTTATTTATTTATTATTACTTTAAATGATTTAGCACCTGCTGCACAAATGTGCAGGAAACGCTTCCTCCTGCAGCTGATTAGCTGCAGGAGGCGGAGCAGAGAAGTGGGCGTGGTCAAGAGCGCTTGCAGGTGGCAGAGAGCTGAAATCATGACATTCTGTGCTTTTTTAGTGTTTAGAGTTTGGAAACATTGTTTAAAATATTGCAAGTGTGTGTGTG
>JBBPBX010007305.1:13165-35104 GCA_038048925.1 Garcialebias charrua | reverse complement strand
TATATATATATATATGACATTAAAATAAACTACTACTTACTGCTTGTACTACTATTCCTACTTAGCGGGTTTTCACTTATCGCAGGGCTTTAGGGTACGAATCTCCAGCGATAAACGAGGGACTACTGTACCCCGAACAACAGCAGCATTAATACGAGTCTGTGGGCATGAGTACAAATAAATACAGCAGCATGACATAATCAGCAGCATGGATAATCAGCAGCACATGTCACCAGTCAAAGTGGCATTACAGTGATTTTGTTTTTCACAGTGATAATCCATAAGAAAGATCTAGAAAAATAATTTAATCCAGGGACGGACTGGGACAATAATCCAGGTCGGGAATTTGATACCATCCCAGGCCACCCCCACCCAATTAACGTAAACCAAGACTGAGTTGCATTGAGTGCACTTTGAACACCACATGTGCACTTGTTTAGCAACGTGGTGGCCGTTGGGGTTTGAAGCATTTGTAATGGGGGGGTTCTCATGCTCACATTACATACATACATGGTTACGCGATACATATACATTTACATAACATCGCCATAAGCTTTTATAACTAACTAACTAATCTTATTAAACTAGCTGTGCTGATAGGCTGCAGAGATTTTTTTTATTTATTTTTTTATTCAAATTTATTCATTTTAAAATACAACACAAAACAATCTCACACTTGAGACCGTACATTATAAAAATAAAATGAAGGGTAGCAGAATGAAGAAAATATCTGCCCCCTTTACAAAAAGTCAATTCAAACAAAAAAATAATAATCTAACAAGTTATAAATTAAAAAAGAGCAACTCATAGTTTTCTAACTAAAAAATAATACACAATATACTATTTCATATATATATTTGCAATACTTTAGTTTTGATCATATTCTTAAAAATAATCATTGATTTAGCATTTTTAATTTCAGTTTCCAAATTATTCCACAATCCAATTCCTTTCATTGAGGTTCACCGACCCCTCACTTTTTTATCACTAGTGTTTCTGTCTCACCTGCCCCCTTGAACAATCATTAATTTACTGCACTTTGCTGCATCAGCGTCAGTGGTTTTCTCTTTTTCATTCTCTCTCTGCTCCACCTTTCTCGTTGGATGTCTTTCTCACTCCAATCTATAGCTGTTTTCGCACTGCACAGCCCTCCCCGACCCAGCTCGTCCCGGGTTGCCCCTGAGCCCAGCCTGGCCCGCCCCCGCTCATTTCGCAGTGTGCGGAGAGCCGCCTTGAAGTGGGTGGGGAGTTCTTGTGTGCGCGCGTTCTTGTGTGCGCGCTTGGTGTTATTTACGTTCTAAAATAAGATGATTTGTAATCAGCTATTAACAAAAATCAAACTCAGAAACACTAATGTATGTATTCAGCTAACACACATCTTTTTAGACGTTTCTGTTGTTAAATTTTAATGAAATTCAGCTCGCGCTGAAAGGCGGAAATGCTCTGAATGGGTGCACGCTTCGTGTTATTCAAACTGGGCCCGGGAGCTCGGCTCGCTTAGAACCTCCGTCGGTCGGGTTCTAAAACTCGGGCTGACGCCGGCCCGAAAAGGCAACTGCGAACAAGACGAACCCTGGTTGTTAGAAGCCGGGTCGGGTCGGATGGGCCGGGGAGGGCTGTGCAGTGCGAAAACGGCTATATGACCCAAATCAGAGAAACGATGGACGGACAGAGATGCGCGTGCCACACGCGAACATGTAATCTTTGCGAGCACGAGTCTCGTCTCAGACCTGAGTGAAGTTGGTCCCCCCACCTTCTTCAAATCTAATGAAATTGGTGTCAAACGTTTGTGCCAGACGTTTGTGCTACGTTTGTTCTGCTCAGTAGCTGAGTGAAGCTGACATCCCACCACAGACACAGCATCAGAAAGTGAGAGGAGGGGCAGGGGAGCTTCAGTGAGACCGGGCAGGAGCGGCCAGCTTGTTTATTTAAAATAATCGAGTGCGACCCAAACCGAGCCTTTAGTCCAGTCTCAGCAGGCACTGACTGGACCAGGCCACCGGGAAATGTCCCGGCGCTCCCGATGGCCAGTCCGCCCCTGATTTAATCTATTTGTTTTCCGGAATACTTATCCGTCTTGTTTTCAGATTGTAAAACTTATTTGCTAAATTTTCCAAGAGTTTGTTCGTCTGTTGCCTTTTTTTTTATATGTGGAGAAAAACAATTCTTCAACCCAGCACATAAATGTTTGGCGGGAATTAAATTAAATTATTTTACTGGTTTGAAGCAAATTGTGCAGCACTCTTTCAGTCAGAATACGGGATATATGTCATCGCAGAGCCTCGTTTCCTTTTAATTCCTGTGCGTGCAAACTTAACTTGAACCACAAAAAGAAATTCTGGGACAAGTCCGAGATAAAGTTTCTACTCTGAGCTTTGGATACCCGCTCTTTGTGTTTGTATGCTAGAACAGCGGTGATGCTGTTGCCTTTGGAGAAGCAGACAACATGCAGCCTTTATTCTGAAAAACCTGCTCTGTTGGGATGACTCCTCCTAAAATCAGTGACAGAAAACAGTGAAGTCTGTTGTGCCTCCGAACTTGGAGCAGCAGTAAGTTTAAAAAGCAAAACATTTTTATTGTAGTGCTGCTCCAACACATTCTCCATCCTCATTATTTTATTTTTAGACAACTACGTTTTCTTTTGCACAGACAGTATCTCTGAAGTCGTGCAATCTGATCTTGAGTCCAACTTGTATTTACAGAACAAAGCCTCGCTTGTTAGTTTTTTGGTCCTCGTGCCCGTGAGGAGGGAAAGATGAAGGATGGAGGAAAAATTAAGGAAAAAACAAAGAATTGTTTTAGCTGAAGACAATCTGATTCAAGTCTTTCTCATTTTTCTTCCATCAAAAAGTAAAGAAGCTGCAGGCAGGAAGACAGACCTTTTCTAAACTCTTCGTCATGTTCTTTCACGGTAAACTTTTCCCCAGCCTGCTTGTGACAGCTCTGAACTGCTTTCTTTGTGTCAAACTTTGCATGAACTCCCTTTGTTTCTGCAAAGGCTGCTGGAAGTTATGAGTCTTTTTCTTCTTCTTCTTTTAAATGAAACTGTGTGGTGCGTCACTTGTGAGGTTGTGGCATTCTGCATCTTTGGTGGGAAGTTTTTGAGGCTTCTTGTCCTAGAAACTACAGGGAGAGTCGAGCAGCTTTCACTTATAGCAGTTCAGATTTCAGATTGTGTTGGATAAATGATTCAAGCTATTTGGGGGGGTAGTCAAAGTGCAAAATAATCAGAAATTTATTTTAGCACAGTTTAGCACAAAGTTACAGCTACAGATATTTAAGAATTTATTTACTAGAAATGTTGCATAACCTTTTTTTTGTTTTTGCTCCTAACCACAATTGATTTATTTACTAGATAAATAAATGTGACAGCACTGAGTGACGTTGCTGAGATCTGCTCAAGAAAATGAAACTGAAATCAAAAAGTTCAAATAGTCACAGCAAAGACTAAAATTAGCAGAAAAAAAAACAAGATGAAATTAGCTAAATGAAATCTAAAACAACACAAACAGTTGCTTAAACTCCAAATAACCAAAACAATATCAGCTAAAGATATTAAAACAGCAACTACAAGCTAAGATTAGTATAACGGTAACTATAAGACTACAATGGGTAAGTGTGTAGCTAAAAAATTGAATTAGCAGAAAAATAAGAGTAAGTGCAAGTTATTAACAGGCCTCATCAGCATCCAAAAGTTTAATTTAGCCAAACAATGACTAAATGTTAAAGTTAGCAAAAAATTATCTAAAAACAAAATGTACCAAATTGTGGGTAAAAGTTATAAATAGCCAAACAACAGCTCAAAGGTGAAACATAACTAAAATTTGCTAATCATTTGTTAAAGTTAGCAGAAAAGTAGCTAAAAGCCAAAGTTAGCAGAACAGTAACTGCAAGATAAAATTAGCAAAACAATAGGTAAAAGCTCATTTTAACAAAACATTAACTAAAAGCCAAAATTAACATCAAAGCATTAAAATTAACAGTTTATGGCAAAATAGTTTAAACTTTGATTTTCTCATGGCTACAGTCTCCCTCAGAGACCAAACTGAATTTAATATCAAAAATTATTTAAACTTACAGTGATCAAGGACAGGTGGTCAGAAGGACAGGAGGAAAGTACAGTTGTCCAGAAAACTAAAATGACTACTTTCTATTTTTGTCCACAATCGAAATGACTTTAGAGATTTGACTTTACTTAATCCACTAAATGCCATAATCTGAAAAGGTTGTCCAAGTAAAACCTGAAGGATTATGATGCTGATCTTTCTGAATGTATCCACCACTCTTCCAGGACATAAAATGTCAAATGACCAGAAGTATTTGAGTGATGTCACTGTTGAGTACAAGCCTGTTCCTAATATTTGGCCTCATCTTTATTTTCACATTATTTATATTCATGTTGAGCCTGGATTGTATTAAGCTCTGAACAACAAACAATACCTGTTCCAAAACTGTGCGTGCATACAGAAAATAAAACGGATTCCTCTGAGGAAGTTTTACTTATCGCTCTTTCTTTTGTCTGTGTGACTGCAGGTAAAGTGTTGAACACGGACCTGCGCCACTACCTCAGCCTGCAGTTTCAGAAGGGCTCCCTGGACCACAAACTCCAGCAGATCATCCGGGACAACCTCTACCTACGTACCATACCCTGTAAGTACGCCAGGCGGGCTCCAACTCACAGCACCCACAGACAGCTGCGAGTGCAACCCAAGCCAGGAGTGTACAGTATAACCCACTTTCAGTGCATATGTGCTCTTATCTAAAGCACCTTATGGGAATAATTAGAATGCTCCAAATGCATCCCACAACTGGAAATCCATCACACAAGCAGCTGCATTAGAGCGCTCTCTTTCCATTAAACAGGTCTGTCTGTATACACACATCACAATCACTTACTTCACTCATGAATTGTCATTCAAAGCTCACTACAAAACACACACACTTAAGCGTCACCGTGGCAACACAGTCAAGGACATCTCGATCCTGCATGTAACTTATTTACTCCTGCACCTTATCATCCCCGTGATCAAAGTCATATTCTGTCTATAAATAACTCTGCTTTTTTGCTGCTGTGCTTTCTTTTGCTGACTCTGTACTCAGCCAGGCTGTCACCACCGATTATTCTTTTCCACAATCAATAATAGGTTGGTAAATAAGGTCGGTACAGTGGACTGACAGGACCGCTGCACAGAATGGCAGCACTGTTGGTAAGAGTCATTCCAGCTCAGTGGACCTGTTTTTGGTTGCAGTATCTTTAACAGCTGTTGATCCATTGGACGTGAGAATTTTGGCATGAAAAAGCATGCATGAACTCATGTTTTGAGATGTCACACATGTTTGGAGTGGACGATAAATGTAGAATTTGCCTTTTTTGTACGTTTTTTTTAAATTGATAAAATTCCACTTTCTAAAAGCGGAGAATTTAACGTGTTTTTTTGTTTTGTTTCAATTTTCTAACGGATCAATAAGGTTTTTGAGTTCCTTTGTTTCTTTATTTTTTTTAAATCATGGATCTTATCCATGTTATAGGCGAAGAGGTGTTTTTTTTGTACAAAAAAGGGTTGAATTGATATCCAGATAAAGGTTTCTATGAGTTGTAGGAATGTTTCAAAATGTTTAAAGTCTCGCGTTTGATAGGAATTTTCTGAACTGCATTTCTAATTGTTTTTCCTTCAGCTGCTCCCTTCTGCAGAACAGTGAGAGAACGTGCATGACAATTGTTTTACACTGAATGCCCTTCCTGGCAAAACCTGGACTCAAACTCGCAACCTATGAATCACAAGACCACAGCACTGACCATTGAGCGCAGACCGAGGAACTAAATTTCTTATAATTAGATAATTACCGGTACATTGAACTGCCAAACAAACAAAAAGGACATGTAAAATGTCTGAACTACTGTAATTTCTGGACAATTGAGCACACCTCAATATAATCCACACCCGGTAAATTTAAAAAGAAAATTAAAATTGTATATACTGTAAATAGGCCACACTTGTCTATAAACTGCGGGTGTTCACGTTGTAGCATGAGATATTTACACAGAAACATATATTTGTTTTACTTTAAATTAGTTACGTGTAACACACACCAATACAGTAAATATTTATTTTATTTTTTCTGAACAGTGCCTGTAACACGGCTGATTAATATAAAAGATGTATACAGTAGTCTACCAGGAAGTCATTGATTGCTGCCCCCAGGAGAGATGTGTATTGGGCAGCTTTGTGAGCACCTGGGTGTGACAAAGCTAAATGTTTTGGTGACATGAAGCTTGTTCGCCCATCCAAAAAGAATTTTTAATTAATTAATTATTTAGCCGCGGCATTGTATAAGCCACAGTATTCAAAGCATGTGGGAAAAAAGTAACGGCTTATAGTCCAGAACTTTCGGTACTACCAAATCAAGTTTTTGCTTATTCCTTGTTAAACTGGGTTAATATTAACCATTCTTCTGTTTTCTGGAATAAGTTGGTTGTAAAAGCCATCTTGAAGTGAATCCATTGTAGATGCACATCTGACTATTTCCTGAAAGTTCCATTACAGTCTGTTCAGACGCTCACAATATATTTTGCTAACAGACAGTTGATCTGTTGATCACCTGTTCTAAATGGTTAATGAACATTTTTAAACTAAATCTTTGTCAAATTTACTTAGTGCCCAGAATATATGTTGAGACTAAGTCTTGGCTATTACCACATCAAATATTTGGTCACTGTCGCACAAGGGGCAGAGGCCTCTGTGTCCATTTGTCCCCCTCTTATAATGTTGTCATTGCTAGTGTCACTCAGTCTCTGTGAATAGCATGCAGCCATCAGGGTGCTAACACTCAGTTGTTAGGCTGATGGTCCTCCTTGTTCATGTGAACAGCTAGTTTTGTCTCTCACCGGAAACCTGGTTGATCCACTATGAGAAGGTGCTATTCATAAGACTGAGTTTATTGCAGCTCCTCAGACTGACAAAGTCTTTTGGATAAAAGACGAAGCGTTTCAATGTTGTTGTTGTTTCTTTTTAATCTGTCCAGAGGACCTGACTTAACTTTTAGATTTTTCTACCTGCTTTATTGAGCATGCATCGGGATATCTGGCTGCTGTCTCTAAAATTAACTAAACTATAGCCAAATGTATTTTTTTTTTTCCCAGGTTGGCTGTGACAGCCAACTTGAATGATACTAACACCAAAACGTAATCAGTTGAAAATGTACATTCAGTATTTACTTTCTATCAGTTTAAAACAAATGTCCAGTTTTTCTTGCAAAATTATGGGAAAAGCCACACACACACACATGCACAAACACACACAAGTTTGGCTTTCTATCTTTACAGGGACTTTGCATTGACTTCCATCCATTTTTCATTCATTTCTATAGCCTAACCCTGACCTTTACCCTAAACCTAACCATTACCAGTAGATACACCAGTAAACCTCAGGTTTAGAAATATGGTCCTCATTTCACACTTTAGTCTTCAACCTAACCCACCAATGGCACTTCTTCTTATGGGGTCTGGGATTTGAGCCCCATAAGGAGCAGTTGGTCCTCACAGTGTAGCATAAGTTGGGAAAATGGGCCTTACAAAGTAACATAAACAAAGACACACACACACGCACACTGATACACAGGAAAGAGCACTATCATCTACCTTCACATTTTTGAAATGAGCAATAACTATCTGCTAAAATTGTGAGTGTTCACATTTTGATATACTGTACTGACGTTGCTAAGTGTTTAGAGCTCCTAACCTAAATGTACTGATGCTCAATGAACCAGGTAACAAATCCTGATGCTGGTACTGATTGTAATAAAATGTCTGTGAGGATTTTCATATATTTTACTCTATTGTTCTATGTCATGATAAAGATGATCTCTGCTCAGAGGAGCTCTGTAACTGGAGGTATAGTCAAACTTTTAGTTGCATGCAGGGTAGATGCTCCTGAGGCAGTGTTCAGGTGCAGCTCTGTCACTGCACTCCCGACCCCTCAGGGTTTTTGAAGTAGCTTCGACTTGTTCAAAAAGTACTTTCAAGCACAACTGTGAACATTTTAGGAAGCTGCTTACTTTTCATGCATATTTAATTTCCTTTTCTTAGTGTTGAACAAGGGGGGGTCTTTCTCCCAAACTTGTCTTTTCCTTAGCTTTTCTGTGTGTGACGTCTGTCTTGTATACCTTTGTCTACCTGTGAGACATGTTCTCAGCTGGGCAGTTGATTTTGACTTCAATCGTTATTGGATTTTTCTTTTTAAAGCTCACTTGCACTGGGAGTATTTTGGGTCAGTGGTTGGACAGAACATGATTTCAGAGGGATTTCTTTGCCATCATAGCTACCTGTGATTTTCACCTGCTCTTTCATTTGAACACACACCTGCACACGCTGCCTTTCTGCTTCACACACACTCGTGCAGATATTTGCCACTTCAGAATTTTGTAGTAGCCTTTAGCTGCTGTTCATCAGCCGCAACGGCCAGTGGACTCTAGCTGCGTGAGTCTGACTCTCTAATCCCCAGCCTGAATTACTGTCTTAATGAGGGAGAGACGAGGACTCACACAGTGATGGCACCTCCATCCTTCAGTTGTTCGCTTTCAGCCTACCATCCTTCATCAACTCTGTTTCAATTTTGTTCTCTCTTTCTGTTTAAATTACCCGTGCTTTCTCCTCAGTCTTCAGCTACTTTTCCCAGATGAACCGAAAAATACATGCATGTTGTAATCACCTATAAACCGTTAAACATGCCAAAGAGTCCTATACATCTGCAGCTATAAGAAATAAAAGTTTATTCTATATAATAACATGTCAATATTAGGAACATTAATAATATTTACAGTAACTGTAGACAGGGGGGAAAAAATACTTAAAAAAATAAGAAAAATTGAATTAATCTGAGACAGAACCTTTATAGTTTTATTGATCTTTTCTGCCTCGTTCAGAATCAATGTGACCCTGAGACTGTTTCATTCATGCAAACATATAATTTATTATTGCATCTTGCAAAATATGAACCAGTGTAATGAACTGATTAGCAGTTTTCTCATCTGCTGATAAATGGCTAAAATGACACAAACCATACTGATAAACAGTCCGGAGCTCTTAGCATGACGCAAACTGTTTTTCTTTAGATTTTTTAAGGAATGTTGTGTCAAATATTGATCCGTAAGTAGTATAACCAATCATACTTTTGTATCCTTTTAAATATATATATTTTTCTCTTCTCCCAAAACTCACTACAGTGTTGAGAATTAAGGGTACATAAATTACCCACTTTTACTATTCAAAGGGGGATTGTTAGTGTGAAATATGAACCTGGAAATACCACAGAGAGTCACCAGATTAAGGGGCACAGGTGGTATGTGTGCTGAGGAAATCTGTGTGTGTGTGTGTGTGTGGGGGGGGGACTTCAAAAGATGTTGGATGAAATTCCCTCTTTCTACACTGGTAGTTTAGCATACGCACACATGGGCAGAAGAAAACACAGCAGACAAAAACTTACAAACATCATTGCTGGGAACAAAGTCCCCTGGAAACTGTGTACTTTGTGGATATTTTCTTTTACCGAGAACAGAAAGTTCAACTTAACATTTGTTTGTTTCCTTTATACATGTTATTCTTGCCTACCCTTTGTGTGTGTGTGTGTGTGTGTATTTGCGTGCGTGCGTGCATGAGCGTGGCAGCAAAATATCTCATAAATCGCTTAACGTATTTTCTTAAAACTCTCTAAAAGTGTTTATTGGATGTACAACTGCACCTGAGTAACTTTTAGACTCCGTTTAGTCTTAGCAAACACAAAAACTTTTAGCTCAGCCAAATTTGCCAAATATTGTGCTAAAACATAATTTGTTAGTAGCTGAGAATAATCCCCATCTAATACTCTGAGGGTCAACTGATCAAGTTCAATTCAGTTCAGTTCAGTTTATTTATAAAGCACCACGTCACAACAGCAGTCCTCTCAAAGCACTGAGCAGAAACATTACTACACATTAAAAGAATATTAACATTATTTAACTGAGGAGCAGACTGCTGTGAATTTAACTCAGTCACACAACTCTCATCTTGAGCAAGCATGAAGGCGACAGTGGAAAGGAAAATCTCCCTCATGAGGAAGAAACCTTTAGCAGAACCAGACTCAGGACAAGCGGCCATCTGCTTCGACTGGCTGGGTTTGAGAGGAACAGATACACAATGGCAGGTTGAGAATCACGTTAAGATAGAAATAGTATCAAATGAAAACTATTCAATGTTAGCAATTCATTTTAAGAAATGAGGTCAGTTTGTCCTCCAGTAGTCTAAGCCTATAGCAGCATAACAAGCCAACCCTAACTATAGGATTTATCACAAAAGAAAGTCTTAAGTCCAGTCTTAAAACTGGACAATGTGTCAGCCTCAGGAACAGAAACTGGAAGTTGGTTCCACAAGAGAGGAGCCTGAAAACAGAAAGATCTTCCTTACATTCTGCTTTTGAAAACTCAAGGGACCGCAAGTACCGGTAAGCCTACAGTCTGAGACTTTTAAACAACATTCAAAATAAGATCTAACATTCAATAGCATTTATACACTGGGCTCTTTCTGTATTATAGATTTTAGGGAGGTAGGTTAAAGTCTATCAAACTATCTTAAAGTTAATACCTGAGTGTTAGAAATGCATGGAGTTATAAAAACATGAACTCAACTGCAATACACGACCTCGCTTTATAGGAAATTTGCTAGTTTCTAATTCCCAAATCTCAGCATATTTTGTGCTCAGCAGGTATGTTGCCCCTGCAGTCCCAGCACCTCACTGCTCAGGAACGTTTAAGCTCTTTTTGGCACTGATGTTTGACCAGTCACTTTCTCACCCTGACAAATCAATACCAGTCAGCCTCCAATTGACGTATAAAAGACAAGTTCAAAAAGTCATGGACAACCACAAAATTGCAGAGCGCAACACAATTCACCAAGCATCTTAAACACAATGATTTGGTGATAAACGTGCCTATCTAGAGATGGATTTAAACCCAAAATGTGAGTGACAATCATGCAGGCAGCAAGAGGATTAACACTTGTTTTGTGTAGCCATGCCAGTGGTCCACTTTAGCTAACCACCATCATGTGGACACTGCTGTCCTCACACAACTGCAGGCAATCTGTGCTGTCCGGGATTGGGTCCCACCAACACCACGGGCTCAGTTCTGCTGAGCTGCACAGTTTTAGAGCCATAATTAGAATATTGCAGCAGATTCTATGGGTCAGTATGTGAAGCACAAAACAAGCTGATTCAATTTCAACAGAAACAGCAGATAACGTATTTACTGATGAAAATGCAAGGGCTAACTCTCTGTGTGGAGTAAATCTTCAAATCATTTTAGACAAGGTGGGAATGTTTGAGAAACAGAAAGAAGAAAAAAAAGTCAAAGAGTTCTGACTCCATACTTAGGTAAAAAATGATCTGTAAAGAATTTTACCACAAAGTCATTCTGTTAAACACTGGACTGGAGCAGAAACTTATGTATTGGATTACAAAGACAAACCACACAACATATGCATTTTGATTCTTTAAATTTTCTCCAAAGGGACACTTTAGGCAAATACTCATGTTTTTCAGCTTTGTAAAAAATAAATATAAATAAAAAATAAAGGGCTTAGCATTCCTTGAAGAAATGTATATCACCTGTCGCCCTTCATCCTTACACTGAGATTGTCTCATGGTAAGAAAAGACAGTGGTGTGGTCATTTTGTTCAAACTTTGAAAACAACTTTAACACAATCTTTACTGAAAGATGTAACACAAGGTGTGTATGATCTGAATAATTCTCAGCTACTACCACATCTGATTTTAACTCAATGCTTGAAAAATTCACTGGTATAGCAATTTATTTTTGTGTTGGCCAAAGTAGATTACCTGTGGCAACCATTTTTAATTAAACTGATAAAGGTTAATTAAATGTAGATGTAGACTGATTGGCTACTTTCTGAAATATTATCATAATAGACTATAAAAAGTTTTAGCAAATTTTTGAGCAAAGACACCGTCCAAGCTTACAGCTTTTAAATGTGTGTTGTGGATAAGTCTCGGCTACTTCTACATTCAATTTGAGCTCATTATATGTAAAAATACAATGAATAATTATCTTTATGTGGTTTCTAATGTCGGTTGGTTGAGGCCAATATCTTGAATCTTCACTCCAAAAAGGTAATCATTTAAATATTTTCATTTAGTGCTTGTATCCTTCAAGTTTCATAAAAAAAAAAAAACTAATTTTAATGTTTAATATATATGGTGGTACTTGAAAGTTTGTGAAGGCTTTATAATTCTCTATATTTCTGCACAAATATGACCTAAAACATAATCAGATTTTCATACTAGTCCTAAAAGTAGATAAAGAGAACCCAGTTTAAAAAAATTGTCTAAAAAAATTATACTTGGTCATTTATTTATTGAGGGAAATGATCCAATATTACATATTTGTAACAAAAGTATGTGAACCTCTGTGAATTTGAAGGTGAAATTAGAGTCAGGAATTTTCAATCCATTGGATGATGATCAGGTGTGAGTGGGCACCCTGTTTGAGTTAAAGAACAGGATCTATCAAAGTCTGTTCTTCAACATGTACCGTATTCGTCGGCCTATAAGTCGCACCGGAGTATAAGTCGCACCAGCCAAATATGCCAAATTAAATGGAAAAATCAACGTATAGGTCGCACCGGCCTATAAGTCGCACCGGCCTATAGGTCGCACCTCACGTGAGCTGGTGTTTTGCCCAAAATGGACTGGCTGCCAAATTGTTTGGAAGGACTTTTGACAAGATTATCACATTAAAACTAAAGTATTTTGTTTTATGTGTCTTCATTAATAAATGAACATTATTTTGGACTGGCTGCCAATTTTATTTATGTGTTTATCTTTAAAGATAAACACATAAAAAAATATTTTTATTAGCTGACATTACAGTAAAAAACGTGTCTCAGTTTAAAATGATGACAGAAACAGATACTGTATTTATTTTATGGCTTTTATTTATTTATTCAAAACCATTGAAGTCTTCATCTTCTGTGTCACTGGCAAAGAGTTCTGCCAGCGACTGATGAATGGGGTTCAGCGCTGCTTCATCTTCCTCACCGGGGCTGTCAGAGTCTTCCCCCTCCTCCTCCTCCTCCTCCTCCTCCTCCTCCTCCTCCCCCACCTCAGCTCCTGCTGCTCCACCTGCTTCAGCTGAAGGCCCAATCTTAGCCTTCTTCAAGATTATCACATAAAAACTACAGTATTTTGTTTGATGTGTCTTAATTAATAAATGAACATTATTTTGGACTGGCTGCCAAATTGTTTGGAAGGACTTTTGACAAGATTATATTATATTTTGTGTCTTTCATCATTTATCTTTAAAGATAAACACATAAAAAAATATTTTTATTAGCTGACATTACAGTAAAAAACGTGTCTCAGTTTAAAATGATGACAGAAACAGATACTGTATTTATTTTATGGCTTTTATTTATTCATTCAAAACCATTGAAGTCTTCATCTTCTGTGTCACTGCACCATTTTTGGACCAGGCAGATGTCAACAGTGTAGGTACTGTAAAGGGTTTCTTAGCGCCCATAGCGGCCGAAACTGGTACTGCACCATTTTTGGAGCTTTTGACCAAAGTCACATTATGACCAAAATGTTGGAAAAATCGACGTATAAGTCGCACCGGCCTATAAGTCGCAGGGCTTAGAAATGTAGGCAAAAAGGTGCAAAAAGGTGCGACTTATACGCCGGAGAATACGGTATGTATGTATGCCTTAAGTCTCGAGCCATGTTTAGAAATAGACCTACCATTTGACGCTAAAACTATACTGTTTGGTTTCTTTTGTCCAAATATTTCAAGTAAGAAAGTTTTTGTTGTAAATTTAATACTACTATTAGCCAAATGTTACATCCACAGCTGTAAATTCTCCATGCTAAAACCTAGATTTATAGTATTTTCTAATTATATTTATTCTTACTTATCTACTTTAAAGTATTGTACCAATGCAAAAGCCTTAAAAACTAAAACAATCTGTAACAAATTTCTGTTGTAAGCTGCCCAAAACACATTTTTGTGTTTTTTTTTATATTATTTTATTTTTTTGTGTGCCTTTATTCTCTTTTGTGCAATGCATGCCTTAAGTCTCGAGCCATGTTTGTCATTGTAAGATTTTTTTGTACTTGTTTTTTTATAAAAAAAAAAAATAAATAAAAAAAAAGTGTGTGTGGGGGGGAGGTAGGTGGTTTGCCAGGGCTTCTCCGGGCCTGTGTTGTGGGATTATTACGCCAAAATTACACCACACGCGTTACGGCTCCGCCCCGCTCCGGTCCGACCTCCGCAGCAAATACGCACCCATTATAATCAATGACAGAATTTACACTGGCTCCGCACGGCGGCGGAGAGCTGCGGAGAGCGGACGGCAGTCCGTCAAAATTAGAAATTTTTCTATTTCTGCCGGACGCCGGAGCTGTGCCGGAGTCAACTTTTGAAGATTACGTCGCACCAACAGGAAAAGGAACGAGCACAACTTCCGTATTTACAAAATAAAATCACCACGGGCGGACTTAATCCTAGCTCTATACGGATTTATTTGTACAAAAATGCTTTCAAACTATCATTTATGACTACGCCTACAAACGCAATACAAGAAATAAATAAAGTATTTTATTCTGAAATGTAATACATCACTTCCTGTTGCTCAAACCATGTCCTGTCGCTCATTTACGAGAGAAGATCAAGGCAGCAGTCTCTACTGTTGTTCTCCTTCTTCCACCGAATGAATTGTTTTGTTCTGACTTACTTATTTATCACTTGATTTATCGCGCGATCCCGCAAATCCCGCGCATGCGTCTAGGAGCGGCGCATGCAGGCGGACCTGAGCTGAGGTAGTGGAAATTGGAGTTTGAGACGCTCAGCTGCGACCTGCGGAGCGGACCGTATGTAGTGTAATTTTGGGGTTAGGGGTGCAGGGCTCTTGGTGTGGTGGGCCGGCCTTCCTCGGCTGCAGCTCCCTACTGCTCTGGCTCCCGGCCTGGGGCAGGCTTGTGGTCGCTGTCGGGTGGGTGGGGCACATGGACGGCCTGACAGAGGCTCTGTCGGGCTGTCTATGTGTGCCTGTTTATGTCTCGGGTTGGGTTTTGGGTGGTCCATTCTCTTGGAGCAATTTGGGCCCCCCATTTAAGGTGGGTCTACTTGCCCCTATCGCGCTCTCCTCCGGTGGCAGGCCCCCTTGCCACCGGTGCATCCATGGCTCTCAACATCTGGGCTGGGTGATTGGGTGTGTGCCGGCCCACCCTGGTGGCTGCCTGCCGGGGCCTGGGTGCCCTGGCTCTGTCAGGCCTCTGTTGGGGGGTCGTATAACGTCAGGACTTGGGGCTCTGTGTCTATGGCCAGATCTTCTCTGGAGGGGTGGGTTGCCTGCGGGGCCTGTATGCTCATAGCTGCAGCCTCTTGGGGTCTCTGCATTGTGGTTGCTGGGGGTCGCCCGGGGCTTCCCTCTGCTTCTCTCTGGGGAGGTGCAGTTGTCCCTGTTGGGGGCCGCTGTGTGTCTGTGGCTCTGTTCCTTTTCGGCCATGTCTCTCGGTGCAACATATGCTATGGGAATTGCACCCCCGCGCGATTACCTGAAGGACTACATTCACGCTTTTACGGCAGGGGCGTCAGCGTCATGCCAGAGGCCCCGCCCTCTGGGTACTTAAGCCGCTGACGCCCATACATCATTCTCTTTTTGCCCTTCACCTCACTTAAACCTGAACTACCTCTCTTGGTGGGACTTATCTGTTGTCGCAGCGCTCGATTGAGGTGAGCTTGCTCCCTACGCTGAGCGTACAGAGAAATTTTCCTGCGTACTGCTGGGCTGGCGAAAGCTAGTCCAGCGTTTTTCTACTTACCTCAAAGTTTTCTTCTCTTTCCGCAGCTGCTTCGCTCGATGGCGCTAACTGCGTCACAACACTCCCTGCTAACCATTAGCAGGCTAGCCAGCGAAAGCAAGACGACGGAGAGGACGGCTTCGAACAAAAGGAAGTTAGGAACAACCTCGACACTTCCCATCTCCGGACATGGCTCCCGAGAAGGGAAAACGGAGGACAAAGAAGAAGAAAACCAGCAGGACGATGAGCCCTCGCTCGGGCCCCTGCCCCAGCGGATACGGCTACTCCTTCTTGGCGACGGACACCCACAAGGCCTGTCCTGTCTGCCTAGGGATTCTGCATGCGAGAAAAGCGCTCGGATTTCCCGACTCCTGCTCCCACTGCTGTCAGATGCCGGAGGTAGTAAGGAAACGTTGCGCGGACACGTTGGCTAAATCCATGGCGAAGGCAGCGGCGCTGAAGGCCGCACGTCGCACAAAGCTGCCCGCTCCCGAGCCGGAGCTCGAGAACGTGGACCTGGAATGCAACGGTCGAGTCGGGGATGACAACGTGTCAGACTCCTCGGTTGCCGTCGAAGACTCGACGCCCTAAGTGTCTGACCAAGATGCCGAGTACGGTTATAGAGGAGAAAGTGTGGATTCGTCACAGAACCTAGCGCAAATTCTACCGGAACCGGACGTGTCGTCCCTGCTCTATTCGACCTGTGCCAGGGCGGCGGATGCCCCACAGGTCGCGTGGCCAGACCCCACGCCTCGCCAACAGGCTACGAGGCTGGCGGGAAACTACTTTTATGCGAAGCAGCCGACAACGTCACAAAAAATGCCAATTTTCCCGGACTTCCTCATGTAGCTCAAATGCTACTGGTTGGAACCCGGAGCTCCCATGACGCTGCCACTATCCCGACTCCTGGATGTCGCTGAAATGGAGACAACGGGCCTCGCCATTGCACCCCTGATAGAGGAGACCCTGGCGGCTCATCTGGCACCCGCAGCTACGGGGACGAAACCAGTGCTGCCCAGCAGGGCCTGCCACGCTTCGGAGAAACAGCTTGAAAAGTGCTACAAGGCTCAGGGCCTCGCAGCTCGCTCAATGAACGCATTGACCATGGTGCAGGCGTACCTGGCAGAAAAACTGCAGGATCTCCAGGTAACAAAAAACGAGAAGACCGCAACGGAGGCCATGGGCCTGACTTCGTGCTCCATATGATGGGGACAATAGCCATTTCTCAAGGCAGAGCAATGGCGGAAATAGTTGTCACCCAGCGCCATCTTTGGCTGACGTTATCGGACCTCCCGGAAAACCAGAGGTCCCCCTTCCTCCAGCACCCGATCGAGCCGACAGGACTCTTCGGGGGAGCCCTGGAACATGTCCAGGCCAGGCTGGAACAAAGACGCAAACAGGCGGAAGCCCTCCGCAAGGGGCTGCTGAGAAAAAGCTTTGCATCCCCAAAGGAAGACATGCGTGGCCCTCCACGGAAGAGACCCGCTGGTGAAAGTGAGACTTTCTAGTACCGGCCGAGGGCCTCTTCAGTGACCCCGTGTGGAACTCAGATTTGAGCCTGATGAAGCAGGGTGAACTGATAATTTTACAGGTTTGCTTGCCCACGTGGTACGGGAACCTAATATTTGGATCCCGGTCTCTACTTGTAAAATACTACGAGGAGCTGGTGACATGTGCGCGCGTACCAAACATGACTCGCATACTGTATGTGTAATCAAAACAAACACTGTTTTATGCATGTACAAAAATAAAAGTACCAAAGCACAAACTGCCCTGGTTCTTGACTCGAGTCCCATTTTTATAAAACACAAACCACGTGGTCAAACTATGAACCACAGCAAGATACACGAGCTCTGCCGGAGACGGTCAGATCTCGAGATATCTTCTGTTGGGTTGACCAGCCTGCTCGAAAGAGCGCGAGAGGGGTCAAAGGCCACCCCTCCAGCACTAAAACACAACGAGCAGCAATTGGGCATGCCTTCCAGGCTCATGGCGCACGCGAAGGCCTGGAAGGCGTGTCTACCAAATGATTGGGTCATGACAACAATATGTCATGGGGTCAAGTTGCAGTTCACCAGGAGACCGTCCCCTTTCACAGGGGTACTGCAATCAAAAATTAACCCTACACGCGCACATGTGTTGAGGGAGGAAGTTTTGACGATGCTGCAGAAGGGAGTGATAAGTTTGGTCCCGAGACGCAAACTACGCTCTGGCCACTACAGCAACTACTTCCTGGTGCCCAAAAGGGATCATTCCCTGGGACCGATTCTGGATATAAGGACTCTGAATAAGAGAATAAAAACTTTTAAGTTCAAGATGCTTACACTGCGGCAGGTTCTCCAGTCTGTGAGACCAGGAGACCTCGCATGTACAGTGGATTTGAAAGATGCCTATTTCCACATAGGCGTGTGGAGGAAACACAGAAAGTTCATCCGTTTTGCTTTCGAAGGGAACGCTTATGAATTCAAAGCTTTACCCTTCGGTTTAAAGACTGCTCCTCGTACATTTACTAAATGTCTGGATGCAGCCCTGACCCCCCTTAGGAATCAAGGACTCAGGGTTATGAATTACTTGGATGACCTGCTGATTCTGTCTGGAAGCAGAATACAGGCCCAGTCACATTCCTACAGGGTGATCTCTCACCTAGAGTCTCGGGTTTGTCATAAACCTACAAAAGAGTGACCTACCGGTAACTCCATCACGGGTTACCATATTTCTGGGAGTACAGATCAACATTGTCCAGTACAGAGCATGGCTCTCAAAGGAACGAGTTTCCTCAATTCGCCATTGCCTGGAAAGATTTAAACTGGATCAACGGGTCCCTATGAAAACGTGCCAACGCCTTTTAGGCCTCTTGGCGGAAGCCATACCCTGTGTGCCACATGCATTGCTGAAAATGCGAGCCATACAAGTATGGCTAAACCAACAGACACAACCCGCCCTGCTTAGTCGAGCATGAAAGGTTCGGATAGTTTCAGAGTGCCTGAAGGCCCTGGAACCTTGGAGAGATTTGTCTGTTTTCACAGAAGGGGTCCCGTTGGGAAGGGTGTCATCTCGTGTAGTCCACACGACGGACGCCTCAAAAACAGGATGGGAGGCGATCTGCAGAAATCAGAACGTCCGCGGCCTTTGGAATAAACAGAAAGCGAGATTACATATCAACTTCCTGGAATTGTTGGCCGTATTCCTGTCATTAAAATATTTCTTCAGCAAAGGTCTGATTGCAGAGCAACATGTCCTGGTGAAATCAGATAACAGGACCACAGTATCCTTCATCAACAGAGGAGGAGGTACAAGGTCCCGGGCCCTCCTTGGACTGACGCAGAAGATGCTCACATGGTGTACTCCAAGAATCTTGTCACTTAGGGCGACTCATGTCCCCGGTGAACTAAATTATGGAGCAGATGCCCTCTCAAGAGGGCCTCTCCTGGCGTTAGAATGGAGCCTGAACCCATGGATTGTGGAGCAAGTCGTCTGGTCACGATTTGGGTGAGCCTCTGTGGACTTGTTCGCTTGTAGAGCTAGCTCACAGTGTGACCTTTACTTCTCCTTGAGGGAAACAGATGCACCATTGGGAACGGATGCTCTGGCACATGATTGGCCAGCAGGGGTGCTCTACTATGCCTTTCCACCTGTCCCTCTGATCGAGGTGACACTGGAACGTGTGCGCCAGGGAGCCCTCTCCCTGATCCTGATAGCCCCCAGGTGGCTGCAGAAACTGTGGTTCCCGGAGTTGATCTCAATGTTATCAGGAATACCATGGCATTGCCTCCTCACAGGGACCTGCTGACTCAGGCACGTGGGCAGCTTCTACACCCACGTCCGGAGTTGTGGCGACTTTCAGCCTGGCCTTTGAAAGGACCTTGAACAAATGACTGCGTTGATAACAATGGAATTTGCAAAAATACAAACCTGGTTTAAATTAAACAAGCTATCACTGAATCTTGGAAAAACCAATTACATGCTATTTAGTAATACAAAAAAGAATATGGATTTTTTTCTAAAAATTGATGGTGTGGAAGTCAAGAGAGTTAATGAGGTGAAGTTTTTGGGTGTGGTAATTGATGACAAACTGTCGTGGAAACAGCACATCACTTCGGTAAAAATTAAGTTAGCCAGATCTACTGCGGTACTGTATAAAGTTAAAGATTTTTTGAATGAGACAGCTTTGCATTTGTTATATAATACCATTTTTGTTCCACATTTAATTTATTGTGTTGAAGTTTGGGGAAAGGCATTTAAAACTATGACAAAGCCTGTTTTTATTTTACAGAAAAGAGCTGTGAGAATTATTTTAGGAAAACCTTATTGTCATCCATCTAATACATTATTTAACCAACTTAAGTTATTGAAATTTTATGATTTGGTGGATTATAATATTTCATTAGTTATGTATAAAGCTCAACACAACTTACTGCCTCCAAACGTTCAAAAGTTTTTTGTCAAAAGAAGGTCTTGTTATAGTCTTAAGGGAACTGAGATTTTTGCAAAACCTCAGTATAGGACCAGTTCGAAAGGTCGGACTGTTTCGATACAGGGAATTGATTTATGGAACAATTTAGAAAACAATGTTAAATACGCTAAATCTATGCTTGTGTTTAAAAAATGATTAAATCTAAGTTGTTAACAAAATACGAAAATCTTTAGTTAAATCGATTCTATTAGTAAGTATTTAGTCAAAAAATGAAGTTTTTTGTTCAATTACTAGAAAAACATTGCATTAGTTAATTGTTTGGATTGAGTTTGCTTTTGTTTTTTTGTTGTTTTGAAGAAAAAAAGGGGCAGATACTATAAGATTATTTCTTCTCTCTGCCTCCTTTCATTTTATGTCTTTTATATTGTACACTGTATGTTTAAATGTTGTTTTTATTGATGTAAAATTAATAAATTTAATTATTATTATTTTTTTTTTAACTGGCTGAGAGCCTAAGGCTTTGATTGCTTTATCCCAAAACAAACAGCAACAACATACACAAGGGGTGCCCCTTGGTGTTTATGTTTGCTTAGGAGATGTTCAATGGAGGGGTTTCCCCTCTCCTTAACAGGTCTCCAACATCAGGATGGGCTCCACTTGCCAGTGGTGCCCCTTGTATATGTAAAAAAAAAAAATCCCCTGGGGATTTGGGAGGTTACCCTGTGCTTGAACTGGGTTTTCTACCTCCACATTGCCACCCAATTACTAGTGGCGTAATAGGGGTCCCTTGCTCCATTCCTCCTGTTTCTCAGGGTTTTTTTTTTTTAAAGAAAAGGAGATGAGTATTTACACTAGTGGAGCATGCTTATGCTGTCTCTAGCTGGTGTTTTTTTTATCTATTTGTCCAGTGGTAACATCAAGCTGATGTTTCTACATTTGGCATTTTTTCTTCTCAGCCTGTGCTCTCTACATAACTTGTAGAAAGCAGCTGGGAAATACCTGTTGTTTTAAGGCAGATGTTCTCACATGCATTTTGCTGAGCATTTCAAGGGCGTGAATGAATTACGTTCCCATAGCATATGTTGCACCGAGAGACATGACTGAAAGAGAACTGAAAGTTATGCACCATAACTCATGTTCCCTGAAGGAAGGGAACGAGGTGCAACATATCTGGCCCTTTTCAATGCTGAAAGCTCGGTGAAGTGCATTTTGGAGAATGATGTATGGGCGTCAGCGGCTTAAGTACCCAGAGGGCGGGGCGCTGACCCTGCCGTAAAGGCGTGAATGTATTCCTTCAGGTAATCGCGCGGGGGCGCAATTCCCATAGCATATGTTGCACCTCGTTCCCTTCCTTCAGGGAACATGAGTTATGGTGCATAACTTTCAGGTCCTCCCTGTGTTACCATCATGTCCTGTGGGGGCAGGTCTGTGGGTCCCCACATCCTCTATTGAACAATCGTCGGTTACGTATTGTAACCCTAGATTCTATGAGTGTGGGCGTAGCCCTTTAAGCCAACGCCTTTTGGGTTTACCCTGTGCTTCGCACCAACATTGAAAACTTCTAGTCCACGCCCACCTGCTGTGGGCCCACGCCCTCGGTCCATAAAAACCCCTCTCGACCGAGGGACTGCTCCCAATGGCAAAATATTTTTTTTCAGCCAAAGAGAGCCAATGGGGCCT
>JBBPBX010007304.1:51905-65651 GCA_038048925.1 Garcialebias charrua | reverse complement strand
GTCCTCATGGTTTGTCTTCTGTCCTCGTAGTTTGTCTTCTATCCTTATGGTTTGTCTGTGTTTCCGTCCTCATGGTTTGTCTTCTGTCCTCATAGTTTGTCTTTTGTCCTCATACTTTTTCTTTTGTCCTCATGGTTTGTCTTCCGTCCTCATGGTTTGTCTTCTGTTCTCATGAGTTGTCTTCTGTCCTCATAGTTTGTCTTCTGTCCTCACGGTTTGTCTTCTGTCCTCATGAGTTGTCTTCTGTCCTCATGAGTTGTCTTCTGTCCTCATGAGTTGTCTTCTGTCCTCATGAGTTGTCTTCTGTCCTTATGGTTTGTCTTCTGTCCTCATACTTTTTCTTTTGTCCTCGTACTTTTTCTTTTGTCCTCATGGTTTGTCTTCTGTCCTCATGGTTTGTCTTCTGTCCTCGTAGTTTGTCTTTTGTCCTCATACTTTTTCTTTTGTCCTCATGGTTTGTCTTCTGTCCTCATAGTTTGTCTTCTATCCTTATGGTTTGTCTGTGTTTCCGTCCTCGTGGTTTGTCTTCTGTCCTCATAGTTAGTCTTTTGTCCTCATACTTTTTCTTTTGTCCTCATGGTTTGTCTTATATGCAATGGCAGCTGTGATTCAGCAACAGGAAGTGGGGTACAGATGTAAGACTCAGACCTGTGGTGCCCCCTGGCCAAGAACCGCGCATATCTGTACCAAGAATTCCTCTGAAAAATTTCAGACAAATTCAATGACAAACGCTCAGCATCCTGTACCTGGGTCCGCTCCCCCTGCACGAGGACATCTCTCTTGTCCCTCTGATGAGGTACGGGATGACAGCTCGGATGACCTGGTATCACACAGAAATACTCCAACAACAGAATGATGGAAACGATAATCAATGACCCCACACCTCCAGCCACCATTAGCCTCTTCTGCCCCTCCGCCATGCTTGACCTAGTTCGAAATCCTCTACAGTGTCACACTTTGAACACTGAAATGTGATGAAACACAACAGAAACATAAATTTCCCCCTTCTCAGTTAAATCTGCAGAACCTGAAAAGGTAAATACACATGAAACTCAATGTGGAAAACCACCAAACGCATGCACAGTTAACAAAATCTTCTTTTTCTCCTTTTTTTATTTATTTATTTGCACAGGAAATCACTGGAACCGCACCTGTAAGAAATACATTCTCAAAATGAATAAATCACTCTCCCATTGAAATTTAAACCAGACTGTAGAAATTGATCAAAACCCTTAACACTTATTTGTTTTTAACACTGAAAGTGAAAAATGTAACTCTAAACCCATGAAAATTAGACCTGTGTGTTGAAGAAAATTATGTGTTGATGTGTTCACCTCTAATCTTAGGAAAATTGGAAATTAATTGAATATGGATAAAATTTAAAGTGTAGCAGCCAATCATTTACGATTAAAACAACTCTAAGATAAGAAATAGTAATAGAGCATAAAATGTAGTCGTAATTTATCACTAATATTGAAATCTAACCTCTAATCTTAAATGTGTGATCTGTAAAATGTGAGATTTAGAGTTAAAAGTATAAAATATTTGATGATTGACCCAAACTCTTAATGATTTTTAAAATGCCAAAAACTCAAACACCTGTAAAATTTAAAACACTGTTGCAGTTCTTCTGATTTTAAAGTAACACTCTGATTCCTGTTCTCGTTAGATCTTTGTTGAAAGCTGCATTCTTCAGAGGCCACCACCCTTTTCTTGGGCTGCAGATTGCTGAAGATTATAACCCAGTTGGTACTTTGTTCAAATTTCCCCGTTCCACTGGTCAAGCAAAAACTACCCCTGACCCAAAGAGAATGGTTGACTTCCTCTTTTAAGCTCCTCTTGATGTGGCCTGCCTTGTTAAGCTGCAATCATGCAACTGGCTCTTCTCTCTCAAAGCAACAAGGCAGACAGACAGGCCTGGGACCAGGGGGACCTGTTTCCCTATCGTTCTGGTCCCCTCTCAAAAGCAAGCACAAAGATACTCCTCAGGAAGACAGGTGTTATCAGGATGCTGCACCACTCGAACCAGAACACCTCACGAACAGATGACTTCCACGGCAGAGGAAGTGAAACGATGAAACGATGAAACCCACACCTTCCTCGAACCCGTTCTCAAGGATGAAGATGCAGGACAGCCCACCGCTCGTGTGGACGACTCCCTCCAGTTGGAAAGCCGGAGCTCTCAGCTGTGCAGCTCTGACAGAGCTGCCTCGACCTGATGTGATGACCTTTGAGGCTCCTCAGCTGGCGTGCACTGGCTCAGATGATACCACGTCGAACCCTTCTCTGGCTGTGCCTCTCCCTCTCTGGCGCGGAGCTAGTGATGTGCGCCTCGACAGCTCAGCTGTGCGCACCCCCCTTTGGCTCAGGCCACTCTCTTTTAGAGGCCCTGAGAAGCACCCCGGGTGTCAGTGGACCTTCCGGCCTCGTTCAGGCTTTGCACTCTCAGGTGTAACGGATCCAAAGATCTGCAGATGGAAGCTGGACAAACAACTATTAGTCTCTCAAAATACATTATATGCGACATTACAACAACCCTTATCCCCTATCTACAGATGTCCTCAGCCATAATGGCCATTTTGTAAAGCCCCCAAATCAATTAATTTTAGTCTGTGCATAGATTACAGCCAATTTTGTTTCAAAAGTGTACTAACCTGTTTGAGGCCTAGAGTATTTCTAACATTCACTAGATCTGCATTACTAAAATGTGTACCATTATCTGATCTGATTTTTACAGAAAAACCATGACATGGAATGTAACAATTGATTAAAAATATTTAGGACCGGTTTGTTGTCTTCTCTTTTAAAATTTTTATTTTTATGTCCCTGGTCAGCCGGTGAGTGCGGCACACCAACCATAAATTTCTGAACCCTTTTACCGGTTTGAGCATGTCTGTACAACCAATTATTATCTCATGACCCGGTGTCATCACGGTCGAAAATTTTCCTTGTTCGCGCAACCTCCTCGTCTGTTGAGCCTTACGCAATGAACGCATGGCGCAATGTTCTGATCAGAGAATTTAAATGTGTGTGTGCCAAAAGCTGAAATTCTCTTCATCTGGTACGCCCCACACGCGCGAGTCCTGCTGTTCCTCCAAAATCCTCTTCTCTTCCATCTTCTGGATGAATTCACAATCCATCCTGCCCCACTTCAGCTCCATGGTCTGTTCCCAGTGTCTCTCTTCAGGAGCCGCCACTGTCTTCTGGTGCTATGACCACATTTTAGTTCCAATTGATGTATCCGGATGTTCTGCTTCCAAATCAGCTTGACAGTTTACTGTAGATGTCTATCAAGTGTCTGTGTGTCGGCAATGTTAAGCCTGTGTTACAACTTCTCACATCTGCTCCATGTGTCAGTTTCCCTCTGCTGTCCAAAACCCTCTCTGTCCACTGAAATCACTTCCCTCTCCGACCAACACCTGCGCCTCCTGTGTTTTTTTTTTATCCTGCAAATTTGTTCTCGCCTTGTCATCAACTTGAGCTCTCCTCATCTTTGAAAGCTTATTCCTACTTAATTGATCCTATCTGCCCTGATTAACGATCCAATTTATGCGGCTTAGCTATACTCCTGAATTTCAACTCAGCCGTTATACACACCAGACTCCCAGAAAGGCATTACCTCGAGGAGAACTGCCATTATTTATCTAACCTTTAAAACCCAATATGAATAATTGTGGTGACACCAATTTTGCCTGGGAAAATATTCACAAACTCATTTTGCTGTAGGCCTCGGGATGAGAGCCTTGTTATTTTGTTTCAGAGCCTTCTGGAACGGGGAGAAGCAGACAAACAGAGCCCACAAATCAGTATTAACCTAATAATTATGTGACATGCAGGGGCATGTCCTCCCTGCCCTTATGTGTATCATTAACAATGCCCCTTCACGTTTGTATCATGAGACTGAGGGTCACGGGCGACTCAACTCGAGATTCAAGCCAGGCTGACACCTCACTGGTCGCTGGAAAGGGTGACTCCAGACAGCTGTTTCACTTGCTCCGGTCGTGTGAGCTTGTCCATTGTTCAGCTCATGTCAGCTTCAGTGACACGCCACCTCGTTCTGGTAGCTGTCTCGTGCAGGGTGCCCCAAGCCCCGATTTCACTTGATTTCACGTTGTGTTTGCTGACTTTGACATCTGTTTGTGTCCTGGACTGTTTTTTTGTTCAGGTCGTTTCCTTGAACTATGGCTGAGGAAGTTCATGATGACAGTTCTTTGCTTTTTCCTTTAACTGTCTTTGTCTTGTGTCCATTCATGAGTGAGAGGTCTTGCTCCCACTTACTGGCAGCTGTTACTCGCAGAGTCACAATGAACCAGAGTCAATGTCTGCTTTTCGCATTAAATCTTAATTGAATCATAAGCGCTAACCACAATCTCCTGATACCAAACGTAAGGGTATCATGCATAATCCTAGCTCATGGCAAATTACATTGTGTGTGATAAAAAAGAGGTCTGCCTGTCTCCTGCTCCGTTTCCACCAGCTGCGTGCTGTTAGGCCGCGAAAGAAAAAAGAAAATGGTCTAACGCCAATATATTGTTGAACCAAAATTCAAAAGCTACATCTGTCTCTTTCGGCATTTGTCTCCATCAAAGCACCTCTCTCAGGATCTGGTCTGCACAACGGGTTTCTTACCTCTAATTTAAAGTCAAAAGCAAAAAATTTACAAAAAAGTTCTTACATCAAATTGAAAGTGAATTTAACCTCGACCCAAGACTGTCTCACATCTCTCTAGAACTCTCGTGTTCATCTAATTGATGCTCTTAAAATTCCCAAAGTAAGCTTTTTGCTCTATGGCTGATTTCTAGATAATGTTTCACCTCACCTTCCTGATCGTCTCTCTGACACTTTCACAACCCCTCAGTGGCCCCCTCTCTCTTGGGCCTGATCCTACATTCTCCATCTCCTGCATCAACTTTCTCTTCACTTTCTTGATCACCTCGTCTCCCTCTGTCGAATCTTTTCATCTTCCTCCACTTTTTTGGCTGCTCCTCGGTCGCCTCCCAGTCCTCTCTGACATTTCACTTCTGTCCTTCTACTCAACATCCCCACATCTTCTGTCTGACCGACTTACTGATTCCTTTCTCTGTTTCCCAACTTTCTTTTTACTGACTTCTGACACCACTTCACCTTTCCCTTTCTTCTCACTTTCTCACTCCCCTCCGTCTCTGCAACTTGCTTCAACCTCCTGTAGGTGGCGCTGTTTGACTGCTCTTCTCCCTGCCACTTGCTGCTCTGAATTTTCTTTTAAATTGAACTGTTCTCTGTGTGCCCTAATTTATGTACAGCAGTGGTCCCCAAACTTTTTCCTGTGAGGGCCACATAACTTTTCCCTTCTCTGGTGGGGGGCCGGAGTCAGTTTTTAACAGGAAAAAGTGTGACAATTGCAGGAGTGCCTAAATCAGGGGTGCCCAACCTTTTTTGAACCAAGAGCTACTTTTGAAGTCGGCAGTTTGCCGAGAGCTACTCGTCCAGTCTCAGTATCAAAAAACAAAATTTTTCATCTCCCTACTCCTCACTTCTTTAAAGTAAATAAAACAGAACGTAATGTGTTGCTAGTTTTATTTAATTAAAGTATTTTATCAAAGTAAAAGGACGCAATATTTGAAAAGCACACCATATTTTTTAAAGAAACGAATAAACAATGAACTGAACAATATAAAACTCCCTCATTTACACTAACTATTTACAAAAAGTGACTTACAAAGGTGCAGATTTACAAATCTCCAACAACTATTTCAAACCTCAATAAAACCTAAATATCAAAACTAGGCAGCTGCTCTGTGCAGCAGGATGGTGTCACCTGGTGCAAGCTGTATAAAATAAATGTGTCTCTACCTTAGTGGCACTTCTGACACTGAGAGGAGAAGGCCAGGGTCTCATAAGTTGCGAGGTGCAGGCAGGTCTCCAGATGATCATCAGTCATTGTGGATCTGTTTTTGGACTTGATGATTTTCATGTGTGAAAAAGCAGACTCACACAGGTAGGTAGATCCAAAAAGTGCTGTTAAGTTCAAAGCACATCTTCGAATGTAAGGATACTTTTCTTCTGAGAGCAGACTCAAGAACTCTCCATCCACGCCAGGTGATGCTCGAATTACAGATGAGGCAAATAGACTTTGAATTAGAATAAACAAAAAAATACTCCTCCTCCCACTCTGTATGAAAATAATACGTTTTTGTTTGCTTGTTTGCTAGTTTTCCATCCATGTTTACTGTGCACCGACAGCTTTATGTGAAAGGGAGACAATTCAACTTACTCCTTCATTTTTAAAAACTGTGTTAGGATAGGCTAAGTACTTGGTGACCGTACAGTACTGTACATGTATTCATTTGTAAAAAAAAAAAAAAAAAAATAAAATTTTTTTTATTTTTTTTTTTCCTGGGGGCCGGACCAAAGGTGGGGGCGGGCCGGATGCGGCCCGCGGGCCGTAGTTTGGGGAACACTTCTGTACAGTGTCCGCAATTAAGAACAATTCTTCTAGAAGGTCAATCTGTTTTAGCTGTTCATCATAATTATTAATTAACTGTTGATACTGCTACCGTTGTACAATGTGCTATCTCCGTTCCAATTTCATAGAGCTTTTGTTTGTGTTGTTTAAATCTGGTTAGAACTAAATTAGCTAAATTTCCTGTTGATCCGTCTGCTTCCTCAACAATTGTTGATGCAAGTTCGCTCAACTTGTTACCCTCTCTGTCTTTACGGTTAGTAAAAGTCTGATATTTGCTCGGATCCTAAGCAATAGTTCAAAAATGTTTCCTTGTTCCTGCATTTGTTTACCTTGCATGTGTGCCATAAATTGCCTCTCAAAACATTCACCCAAAAGCTTTATTTCACAAGCATCCACAGATGAGCTGTGCATGAGAAACACAGGGCCAAGCCTGTGGAAAATCAGACTTGCCCCCCTGTTAGACAACAACGCCACCTGTCATTCATGCAAAATATGGCAGCACCATTCACCACTGAAAAAAGAAAACTTCACTTCACACTCTCTGAGTCGACACAAACCATTAATGACAATTAAAAACACTGAAAGTGCATATATATACAAAGATACCCCCCTTTGTCATTAATGAAACACGAAAAAACAAAAGAAACAAGAAAAGAAGCATGCAAAAACGGCCGACACTCAAAATCCAATCAGCACCGCCTCAATCAATGAACAGGCGGGCACCCCCCCATCTCCAGTGCGAATCCACCACGGCGAGTAGCAAGGTCGCCGCAGGGCACAGCTGGCAGACGGTCCTACCACGTGACCACGATGTATTCCCGCGATACACCGTTGCACGGAGGTCCACTTCCCTCAGTGGCTTCCGGTCTGACCTGCGACAGACCAGGCAACGGGACGCTCGGCAACCAAAAACAGGCGGCACGGGGTGGTCACGCACGCAGTGATGTCACAGGAAGTCGGGAGCTCCCCTAATGTGGTACGTGCAACAGAGCATCCCCGCGAGTCCAGCCACTTTGATTGAAACGAGCGCACCCGGAAACGTCCAATGAACACGTAGTGACGCGCGTACGCCTCCCCCCTCTGGCACCGGGCGGACGGAAACCCCCCCCGACCGAGACCAGCGGCAGCGAAACTCACGACGCAGACGACGTTCGACGTTCTACCCCCCAAAAAACAAGTAAATGAAACACGAACCACCCACGACGACACACACGAAGGAAAAACACGAGCACGCGCCCCCCCCCACGAGCACGCGGCTCTGCTCGTGAACGCGCAGCGGGGACCGTCTCGCACACAAACAAGCGTCTGTTCAAACTGAAACCTGTGTCGACAGCCTAAACCAAACGTGTATTAATTAACTTTAACTTGAAGAACCAGAATTCATCACGAGACTGGACTTCATTTGTGCGCAGTTTAATTTGGGATGGAGGCCAAATCGTCGGTTTTGTGTAAAACACGGTCGACTCACCTGATTTGTCGTATCAGAGCTCCACTGCCGCACAGCTGAAGAAAAGCCAACGTCGACCCCACCAAATCAGAGAAAGAGAGACAAGGCCAAACGTCGGGGGTCACCATTTGAAGGAGATAATCGACGGTGTTCAAATGACCAGTCTCTCATGTAAAAAAAATAAAGATTTATTTGGATCAACACAGGTTACAGGTTAACAGAGGTACAGCATAAATAAACAATTCTTTGTGCACAGAGAATTGTGAGCATTTTGACAGACCTTTCCTCGGCGAGGTTCTTCAAAGAATGCTGCTGATATCTGAGATGTTTGGGAGTATGAAGATGCAGCTTTGGGCTTCTCTGGTCTCTGATTGGCTTAAAGCACTGATAAGGAGTCCTGCAGCTCTCCTGTTGATCTGTTTCACGACCTTGGAGATTTATGGCTGGTGCAAAAGTCAGCTCCTTTGTTTTACATGGTTGAGAGTCTCAGAACAGCTCTGATCCATGTGTTTAGTGTATTATCTTTAATGTAAATTCCTGTAATTAATGTCCAGTTACACTAATTGGTGACCAAGTGTGTGTTTGTTTTATAAGTGCTCAGCATTACTGTATAAGAGTTTGAGTCATGTGTGTTCTGCCCATCCCCCTTAAAGCCTGTGTCGACCAGAGCAAAACGCAAAGTGTATCTCTCCCGAGCATGTTAACCCTCTCTTTGCTGGATCTAAAAGTGTGCATTATAATGTTGTTTAATTGCATAAACATTTGTAAAACAGTTGTGAATACCTTGATTATAGAGCACTCGTGTATTAATCATATACAGTAGTGTATTAGTCTCAAATGAGATTAACATATAGAACATCTAAACGTGTGTATTTCCCTTCAGGCTGAAGCTTATACTGAACCTCTCAGCTCCAGAATTATTTCAGCATGCAGCAGTTCAAACATCCGTGTGTCCCTCAGATGAACGCGCGTGTGGGCAGAGGCAGAGCGAGAGCGCAGCTCCAGTCGGGTTACTATCCGCACGCGCGCAGATGGGCTCAGGTTCCCATGGAGGTAAACAGATTTAGGGCCAGTTTACACGGCGCGTATTTTGAGTGTAACCGCTACTTTCTCTTTGTGACTTTGCTTATCACTTACACAACGCTGCTGGCCCCCCTCTTTGACTCCGATACTTTCCTGATCCTGCTCTCAAGGTGGAAGTTTTTCGCTGACCCCCCGCTGATAATGTAAACATCTCCCGTGGAGCTTTTGTGTCAACCACATGCGCGCAGCCCGCATGCGCGGACAGTCTAGGGCAGGCTGACATTTCACGTGTCACGCTGCAAAATATAACAGTTTAACAATAATAAACAGTATTTATGTTGGCGTGGGAGATGTATAAATTTATCTGAACTACAGTATCTATCTGGACTCGTTACATTTTTTAAACAGTGCGTAACGTGCTGTGAAAATGAAGACACCAGGTTTATTTTTTATTTATTTATTTATTCAGCACCACAAAGTTTACAACACAAACACTGAGAATTAAACTGAACACACTATTAAAACACGTGAACCGAACTGTAACTACGTTAATGAACTGGACTCTTGCTGTGTGTTCATCTGGACCCATCAGAACCTCAGAACCATCAGCCTGTTGGAACGACAGCTTCTCCACCTGGCAGAAATAAATAAATAAATAAATAAAAACTCTGTTGTTGTGTGATCAAAGTAAACACAAGCAAACATTATATTAAGAACGTTGATTTACCTGCTGTAAGTCAGCTGTTTATCACGGAGGAAAGTCAGACCTCATCGTCACGATCGGTTCTGGTCCACAGTCCACTCAGCGTCTGGTGTGCAGCTTGTTAGATGAAGAGAGTCCCGCTTGGTGTCAAATCTGTCGACTCTTATCCAAAATCCAGCTTTAACTTATTGTTAACTTGTTGTTAGCTCAACTTTTAGCACAAAAGAAAGTAGCAGACTGCCAGCAGAGTGAGGCAGCATGCATGCGCAGTGGGTGAAGGTTCAGCAGCACGCATGCGCAGTGGGTGTAAGGGGGGGGCATGAGGGAGGGGGGAGATTCGAGCAGATCCGTGTCAGATACATGTCAACGCAAAACTTTTAAACTAATTAACATGCCCATAAGTTCCGTTTCCCCCACACAGTGTCCGTGTAAACAGGGCCTTAATGTAGACGAAGTCTCCACAGCCAGTTCAGTAGGTTCTTGTCCAGCCAGAAACACCTCCCCCACGCTCACGAGCCAGGTACGCTTATCTTCCCCCATGCCACGAGGTCAACAAAGGACAGCAGAAAATATCAGCAAAGTAAAAAACTTGCCTGCTAATCTTGTTGAAACCAGGAGAACCATAGGAGAACCTCAGATCCAGGTGGGATGGTAAATGGTAAATGGAACTTATTTATATAGCGCCTTCCAGCCCCCTCTGAGGAGCCCCAAAGCGCTTTACAATACGAGCCATCTACCCATTCATACACACATTCATACACCGTTAGTGGTAGCCTGCCTTGTAGGGCGCTATCCAGACCTACCGGGAGCAACTCGGGGTTAAGTGTCTTGCCCAGGGACACAACGACACATGGTGGGCGGATGCGGGACTCGAACCTCCGACCTTCCGATTGGGGGTCGACTGCCATTACCACTGTGCCATGGCCGCCCCGGGATGTTTAAACGGGGTCCAGTGAGAGTGGCAGAAGAAACACAGCATCTTAGTGGGCGGCTCTCCGGCTTTAGGGCTCACCTGGCCGGCAAGGTACGCTCAAATTGACCGGTGGGGTGAAGCTTCCGAACCTGGTCCGACAGAATTTTTTTGAACCGTCCCGTCCGGCTCTCTGAGCCACTGAACACCGAATTCAGATGGAAGATGGACCAGCTTTTGTCCAATTCGAAAAAAACGGGTCAGTTAGATGATAAAAGACTCAGAGAGACTAGAGGTGCGCTGCCGCTCTTGAGCTCGCCGATTTCTGCACTGTCTCCTTTTTCTTTTCTGTACTGTCTCCTTCGTTGTTTACTTGCTAATCTGCACACGTCGTTGAAGTTCTGTTTTCTGTTATTTCGAGCTAATATTGTCACGAAGATGTCCTTGTGGAGCTCGGGTACCTGTTGCGCTATTCGTGGCTGTACGAATAATCAGACGAAGCTGAATTTGTGGTTGCAACTAGTGTGTGTTGAACATGCTCCGAAAACACTACTGAAAACAAAAACCTGCATCCTTCTTTGTGGCTGGGCTACAAGAAACCACCTGAAAAAAGTCACTGTATCCTCCAGAGGATCGAGAACACCAGGTATGATTTAAGAGACGGCTTTTAGTGTTATCATTTTGTGTAGTCAGTGATTAAATGATACTAATATTTTCGTGCATAACTGGCAAATAAACACACGCACCTGTATATGTATGTTGTGTATGTGTTTATTTATATATATATATAATCTAACAAAGTAGCTAAGCATGCTAGTAGCTAAATATGCTAGTGTACGTTATTTTCGGCCACTTCTTCAAGTCGTCCTCCCACCCCTCAATAGCTGTAGGTAGCGGTAAAACAATATCTCCACATTTGAGTTGTGATCGTTCGTGTTCCCACATATTTTATGACCTAAAACCTCTGACGAAAACCGGTTAGCGCATTGCTAGTGTGTAAAAAAAAAAGTGCCGGTTCTGACTTCCGGCGGAAGTCGTACCCATAATTCGCGCAAGGCATCATGGGGGCTAGGAATAAGGTGGATAGAATCTGGGGTTACAATACGTAACCGTTTCTGAAAGTGTAAACCCATCTTCTAGAAGAGCTGAACTTATTGATTGAGGAATGGCTAAACTAGTGCAAAGTATGCAGGAATACCAGTTAGATTGTAAAAAATCACGTAAAAATAAACACATGTAAACCGTAGTATTAAAAGTGGGAAATCAAGCAACTAGTAAACGGTTAATGAACTGCACTTGTATAGCACTTTTCTATCTGGGTGTCTTCCCCGTTGCCTTTAAAATGGCTGTGGTGAAGCCCCTTCTGAAGAAGAGTAATCTAGATCCTAATGTTTTTAATCATTATAGACCTGTATCCAACTTACCATTTTTAAGTAAAATCTTAGAAAAGATTGTTCTATTAAATTTAATATTTTTTTAAATGGTGCGGGTATTTTAGAAAAGTATCAATCTGGTTTTAGGATGAACCACAGTACAGAGACAGCCCTATTAAAAATTGTGAATGATTTAAGGTGTAATCTGGATTCATACAAGCTCTCAGTCCTTGTTTTATTGGATCTGAGCGCAGCCTTTGATACAGTAGATCATCAAATTATTTTAAATAGATTACAACATCTGGTCGGTCTTTCTGGTACTGTTCTTCTGTGGTTCAGCTCCTATCTCACAGATAGAATATTTATGGTAAGTATGGATACATGCTACCCTGATGCATGCTCAATAATCCTGGTAGAAAAATCTAAAATAGCTAAATCTGGTCCTCTGGACATTCAAAAAACAAAACAAAGCAAAAAAAATTGTAGAAAGGTTTTGTCTTTCGTCCAAAATACTTCCTCAGCTTGAGATGCTGTATTCAGCTCAGTCTTATAAATAGCACCCTCTCACAGTGGATCAACCAGTTGGCTGATGACAGCTGAAACCAGCTGCTCACATGATCAAGGAGGACCATCAGCCTAACGATGGATCGTTAGCACCCTGATGGTTGTTTGCTATTCACAGAGGGCTGAGTGATACTAGCAATAACAGCATTGTAAGAGGGGGACAGTTGAACCCGGAGGCCTCCACCTCTGTTTAAGGGAGGCCTCCGGGTTCAACTGTCCCCGGGTGAGGCTTCTTTCTAGTACTATGGCCCCCGTCGGTGGAATAGTTTGCCAGAAAACCTGAGGGCTGCAGAGAATGTTGTTGTTTTTAAGAGCAGGCTCAAGACTCATCTTTTTAACTGCATTTCCTGAACTGGTTCATATCTGTTCAATCTATACATTTTCCATGCTATTTAATTAAATTAATTAATTCATTTATTTTGTGTGTGTCATTTGCTTTAATTTTGTGAGTTTATTGTTTTATAATTCTGTACAGCACTTTGAGCTGCTTTTAGTATGAAGGGTGCTTTATAAATAAAATTGATTGATTGATATCTGATCAAGACACGCAAAGCACTTTACACTACAATCTGTGTCCTCCTTTACCTGTTTACCCATTCATACAGCCTTCTACTATTTCTGTACAAAGACTAATCAGAGCTTTATCACATTCTTACACCGATGGGACATGCATCAGAGGCATTTAGGGGTTCAGTGTCTTGCCAAGGACACTTTAGCATGTGACTGCTGGTGGAATTGAACCCCTAACTCTCGCATTGGAGGACGACTGTTCTAACCATTCATCCACAGCAGCCCCAGTGTCCAAAATGTGTGGTTCTCACTGGTGTGAAGTTACTTTAAAACAGGTTATGGTTGCTACTTAATCCGATTCATCAGAAGTAATGGGAATAAGTATCAGTTATCTTTTTATATCATTAAATTGTGCTTACATTTTTAGCCGGGGAAGGAGCTTTATCCAAAAGACAACGATGGAAATTACATCTACCATCCCACAAATCTTTGTGCAACATGGGAGGTGAGTTGTTTTTATAGTGCAAATGAATTTGCTCAAGATTTATTGGTTGAATGATGTTTTAATTGTTGTGTGGCGATATGAAGACGGGGTAATTGTTATATTCTATGGGTCACCAACCTTTTTTTAGACAGAGAGCTACTTCAGTGAGACTGAGTGACATGAAGGTCTACTTGTTTGATCCAAACAAGTTTGCTTGGCTCATCTTTAGAATCGGCAATAGACAACATTTTTTCTCTAGTTACCCTTGATAGTTGGCTCGTATCCAA
>JBBPBX010007304.1:28415-42809 GCA_038048925.1 Garcialebias charrua | reverse complement strand
TGTAAAATATGTACAAGTACATATGTTTGGTATTCCTAGTGTTTAAGCATAAGGGTGTCCATATGTGCTCTTGGCACCAGGACACCCTAGGTCGCAGTTCGATGATCGACTTTGTTGTCGTCTCATCTGATCTGCGGCCGCATGTCTTGGACACTCGGGTGAGGAGAGGGGCGGAGCTGTCTACTGACCACTACCTGGTGGTGAGTTGGCTCCGATGGTGGGGGAGGATGCCGGTCAGACCTGGCAGACCCAAACGTATCGTGAGGGTCTGCTGGGAACGTCTGGCAGAGTCTCCCGTAAGACGGAGCTTTAACTCCCACCTCCGGGAGAGCTTTGAACACGTTCCGAGGGAGGCGGGGGACATGGAGTCCGAGTGGGCCGTGTTCCGCGCCTCTATTGTCGAGGCAGCTTATCGGAGCTGTGGCCGCAAGGTTGTTGGTGCCTGTCGAGGTGGCAACCCTCGAACCCGGTGGTGGACACCGGCAGTGAGGGATGCTGTCAGGCTGAAGAAGGAGTCCTATTGGGCCTTTTTGGCTTGTGGGACCCCGGAAGCAGCTGATAGGTACCGGCAGTCCAAGCGGCATGCGGCTCGGGTGGTTGCTGAGGCAAAAACTCGGGCGTGGGAGGAGTTCGGAGAGGCCATGGAGAATGACTTCCGTACGGCTTCGAGGCGATTCTGGTCCACCATCCGGCGTCTCAGGGGGGGAAAGAGGTACGAGACCAACACCATTTATGGTGGAGGTGGCGTGCTGCTGACCTCAACTCGGGATGTTGTGAGTCGGTGGGCGGAATACTTCGAAGACCTCCTCAATCCTACTGGCACGTCTTCCACTGAGGAAGCAGAGCCTGGGGACTTTGGGTCGGGTTCTCCGATCTCTGGTGCTGAGGTCGCCGAGGTGGTTAAAAAGCTCCGCGGTGGCAAGGCTCCGGGGGTGGATGAGATTCGCCCGGAGTTCCTTAGGGCTCTGGATGTTGTAGGGTTGTGTTGGCTTACGCGACTCTGCAATATCGCGTGGACATCGGGGGCAGTTCCCTTGGATTGGCAGACTGGGGTGGTGGTTCCCCTATTTAAAAAGGGGGACCGTAGGGTGTGTTCCAACTATAGGGGGATCACACTCTTAAGCCTCCCTGGTAAGGTCTATTCAGGGGTTCTGGAGAGGAGGGTCCGTCGGATAGTCGAACCTCGGATTCAGGAGGAGCAGTGTGGTTTTCGTCCTGGTCGTGGAACACTGGACCAGCTCTACACCCTCAGCAGGGTCCTGGAGGGTGCGTGGGAGTTTGCCCAACCAGTTTACATGTGCTTTGTGGACTTGGAGAAGGCATTCGACCGCGTCCCTCGGGGGGTTCTGTGGGGGGTACTCCGGGAGTATGGGGTACCAGGCCCTTTGATAAGGGCTGTTAGGTCCCTGTACGACCGGTGTCAGAGCTTGGTCCGCATTGCCGGCAGTAAGTCAGGCTCGTTTCCGGTGAGAGTTGGACTCCGCCAAGGTTGCCCTTTGTCACCGATTCTGTTCATAACTTTTATGGACAGAATTTCTAGGCGCAGCCAAGGTGTTGAGAGGATCCGTTTTGGTGACCTTAGAATCGCTTCTCTGTTTTTTGCAGATGATGTGGTCCTACTGGCTTCATCAGTTCGTGATTTACAACTTTCACTGGAGCGGTTTGCAGCCGAGTGTGATGCGGCCGGGATGAGGATCAGTTCCTCCAAATCCGAGGCCATGGTCTTGAGCCGGAAAAGGGTAGCATGCCCTCTCCGGGTCGGGGAGGAGGTCCTGCCCCAAGTGGAGGAGTTTAAGTATCTCGGGATCTTGTTCACGAATGAGGGAAAACTGGAGCGTGAGATCGATAGGCGGATAGGTGCAGCGTCCGCAGTGAAGCGGGCGCTGTACCGGTCTGTCGTGGTGAAGAGAGAGCTGAGTCAAAAGGCAAAGCTCTCAATTTACCGATCGATCTACGTTCCCACCCTCATCTATGGTCATGAGCTTTGGGTTATGACCGAAAGAACAAGATCTCGGATACAAGCGGCTGAAATGAGTTTTCTCCGCAGGGTGGCTGGACTCTCCCTTAGAGATAGGGTGAGAAGCTCAGTCATCCGGGAGGGACTCGGAGTAGAGCCGCTGCTTCTCCACATCGAGAGGAGCCAGTTGAGGTGGCTCGGGCATCTGGTTAGGATGCCTCCTGGACGCCTCCCTGGTGAGGTGTTCCGGGCACGTCCCACCGGGAGGAGACCCAGAGGAAGACCCAGGACGCGCTGGAGGGACTATGTTTCTCGGCTGGCCTGGGAACGCCTTGGGATTCCCCCGGAGGAACTGCTCCAAGTGGCTGGGGAGAGGGAAGTCTGGGCCTCCCTACTTAGGCTGCTACCCCCGCGACCCGACCCCGGATAAGCGGAAGAAGATGGATGGATGGATGGATGGATGGATGGATGGATTCACATCTACATTAAATAACTTTTTGAGTCAACAATTCAAGATGGCCACTGCAGCCAACCGAGGTTATAAAACACAAAAATGGCTACAACTTAATACCCTGATGCATGCTCAATAATCCAGGTAGAAAAATCTAAAAAAGCTAAGTGGACCAGAGGATCAGACTATCGAGCTTATTTTTTAGGCTACAACTTAACTATATCTCCAGCTACTGATCTAAGATGTGCTGTGTTATAAATTGAGCATTGTCACTGGCAGTCGGAGCATTATACTTTGCATATGATGCATACTTCATTTGATATTATTTCTATCAATGTGGTTGTTGACCTGCCATTGTGTATCTGTTCCTCCTTCCTGTTTCTCACAACTCCAGCCGGTTGAAGCAGATAGCCGCTTGTCCCGAGCCTAGTTCTGTTAAAGGTTTCTTCCTCGTGAGAGAGTTTTTATTTTCCATTGTTGCCTTCATGCTTGCTCAAGATGAGAGTTCTGTGATGGAGTTAAATTCAAAGCAGTCTGCTCCTCAGATAAATAATGCTATTAACTTACTTTTTGTATACATGAATGTTTCTGTTAACTTATCTTTACATATGAATGTTTGTGTTCAGTGCCGTGAGATGACTTCTGTTGTGACTTGGCACTTTTTAAATAAACTGAATTGAATTGCTTCAAACTGTTGGCTTCCACAACGTTTGTAAGTAAATTGTCTCATGAACAACTGGAAGGATTTTATTGAACCTTTCGGAAGTAATCAATGGATCTACATCTACAACTGATTAACTTTGGAAGTCAGTCATATTGTCACAGCTAATTAACTTTAGCAACCCAAAAATGGCTACAATTTTGTTAAATTTACAGATTGAACTAAAGTTTGGTGTAACTGAGAGTCATACTATACATGTGTTTCTGAGCATTAACCCATTTTGCAATATCGCATGAGATCATTCACATTATTTACAAGATTTGGACCAAATTATATTGCCCTCATCCCTCATTCTAAAACTTCTCAGTTCAAAACTCTGACATGAAAGACAACAGTGGGGCGGCCGTGGTGTAGTGGTAATGGCAGTCGGCCCCTGATCGGAAGGTTGGAGGTTTGAATCCCGCATCCGCCCACCATGTGTCGTTGTGTCCCTGGGCAAGACACTTAACCCCGAGTTGCTCCCGGTAGGTCTGGATGGCACCTTGCAAGGCAGGCTACCACTACCGGTGTATGAATGTCTGAATGAATGGGTGGATGGCTGGTATTGTAAAGCGCTTTGGGGCTCCTCAAAGGGGGCTGGAAAGCGCTATACTGTATAAATAAGCTCCATTTACCATTTACCAAGCATTCCTTCAAGGGCTGCTGGTTTAAATTATATTTAAAATTCAAGGTGTCTCTTGTGTAAATTGCAGCCCCTTAGCTGATCATTTTAAAGACAAAATTAGTGCTTGTTCGTTTGAATTATATAATAATAATAATGATGATAATAATAATAATAATAATAATAATAATAATAATAATAATAATAATAATAATAATAATAATAATAATAATAATAATAGATAAATAGTGTTAAATTGTTATTTTCATCCATCCATCCATTTTCTTCCGCTTATCCGGGGTCGGGTCGCGGGGGTAGCAGCCTAAGTAGGGAGGCCCAGACTTCCCTCTCCCCAGCCACTTGGAGCAGCTCCTCTGGGGGAATCCCAAGGCATTCCCAGGCCAGCCGAGAAACATAGTCCCTCCAGCGTGTCCTGGGTCTTCCTCTGGGTCTCCTCCCGGTGGGACATGCCCGGAACACCTCACCAGGGAGGCGTCCAGGAGGCATCCTAACCAGATGCCCGAGCCACCTCAACTGGCTCCTCTCGATGTGGAGAAGCAGCGGCTCTACTCCGAGTCCCTCCCGGATGACTGAGCTTCTCACCCTATCTCTAAGGGAGAGTCCAGACACCCTGCGGAGAAAACTCATTTCAGCCGCTTGTATCCGAGATCTCGTTCTTTCGGTCACAACCCAAAGCTCATGACCATAGATGAGGGTGGGAACGTAGATCGATCGGTAAATTGAGAGCTTTGCCTTTTGACTCAGCTCTCTCTTCACCACGACAGACCGGTACAGCGCCCGCTTCACTGCGGATGCTGCACCTATCCGCCTATCGATCTCACGCTCCAGTTTTCCCTCATTCGTGAACAAGACCCCGAGATACTTAAACTCCTCCACTTGGGGCAGGACCTCCTCCCCGACCCGGAGAGGGCATGCTACCCTTTTCCGGCTCAAGACCATGGCCTCGGATTTGGAGGAACTGATCCTCATCCCGGCCGCATCACACTCGGCTGCAAACCGCTCCAGTGAAAGCTGTAGATCACGATCTGATGAAGCCAATAGGACCACATCATCTGCAAAAAACAGAGAAGCGATTCTAAGGTCACCAAAACGGATCCTCTCAACACCTTGGCTGCGCCTAGAAATTCTGTCCATAAAAGTTATGAACAGAATCGGTGACAAAGGGCAACCTTGGCGGAGTCCAACTCTCACTGGAAACGAGCCTGACTTACTGCCGGCAATGCGGACCAAGCTCTGACACCGGTCGTACAGGGACCTAACAGCCCATATCAATGGGCCTGGTACCCCATACTCCCGGAGTACCCCCCACAGAACCCCCCGAGGGACGCGGTCGAATGCCTTTTCCAAGTCCACAAAGCACCCTCCAGGACCTGCTGAGGGTGTAGAGCTGGTCCAGTGTTCCACGACCAGCACGAAAACCACACTGCTCCTCCTGAATCCGAGGTTTGACTATCCGACGGACCCTCCTTTCCAGAACCCCTGAATAGACCTTACCAGGGAGGCTTAAGAGTGTGATCCCCCTATAGTTGGAACACACCCTACACCCTTTTTTGAATAGGGGTACCACCACTCCCAGTCTGCCAATCCAATTTCATGTATTTTTTTGTTTTATTTATCCTTTTTTTTTATACAGGTAGTCTCATTGAGTCACAAGAACTCATTTTCAAGAGAGACCTGATATGAATGTTCCTATTAACTTATTATTTTTATATATGAATGTTTCTGTTCAGTGCCCTGAGATGACTTCTGTTGTGACTTGGTGCTATATAAATAAACTGAATCAAATTGAACTGAACTTGTTTCATTAAATAAATCCTAAAAATATTAAAACAATATTTAAATCCAAATGTGATACAAATTACATTTTATCACTGTCAAGAATTGACTCGGTAACATCCAAGTGTTTATGCAGCTTCTTTTCTTTTCACTGCATTTTAAACTTTACTCAGAAATCTCATCAGGTCTTTGATGATCTCTATCAGTCAGTTTATAAAAGGTGTAATTATTTTCTTCTCAACAGGCTTTAGAGGCCTGTAAAGATGCTGGACTGGTTAAGTCTCTGGGGGTTTCAAATTTCAACCGCAGGCAGCTGGAGCAGCTGCTGAAAAAACCTGGCCTCAAACACAAACCTGTGTCCAACCAGGTGAGCCCAAATGTTCTGCTTACACTGACGCCACAGAACACCTTGTGCATGCATATTCTATTACAGGGAGCACTAATATGTGGGGATGTGATAGGTGGTATTTTATCGACCGACTTAAGTGATCATTTACCAGTTTTGACAATCTATAAAAATGATCAAAGCATCACAAAAACAGTTACAATGAAGAAAAAGATCATAAACACATCAAAAAAAGCTTTGGATAAATTAGAAGAGGATCTAGATAAACAAGACTGGAATGAAGTGTATGTTGATGATGTGAACAGATCATATGATGAGTTTATGAATATCTTAGAAGCTCTGTATGAAAAGAATTGTGTGCAAAAAATTATACAAAGAGAAATATTGTTGACCAACCATGGATGACAAAAGGGTTGAGAAATGCTTGTGAAAAAATAATTATTTGTATTTACCGGTATGCTTCTTGAAATTGTGACGTCAGAACGCTGAAGAAAAATATAAAAAGTATAAAAATAAATTTGTAGGGATTATAAGGAAACATAAGAAGGAATAGTATAGTGATTTATTAGATAAAAGTAATGGTGATATGAATGCAACATGGTGAGTAATGAATACTGTTCTGAAGAATCATTAAGTAAAAACTGGTATTTCACAATATTTTGTAAAAGACAACGATGAAATCCATGATGAGAATGAATTTTTAAATAGATTTAATCAATATTTTGTGAATGTTGGATCAAGCCTTGCAGCTAAAATACCAAAAGTAGATAATAATGTGAGCCATTCAATTATAGGTTGTGCAAACAGTATTTTTCTAAATGGAACTAACAAAGAGGAAATAATGAATGTAGTAAAAAATCTTACAGACAAGAGATCAAAAGACTGGGTGGACATGGATATGATGTTTGTAAAGGACATAATGAGCCATGTTATTGAGCCGTTTACATACATATGTAATTTATCATTTTCAACAGGAATATTTCCAGATAATATGAAAGTAGCTAAGGTAGTTCCTCTTTTTAAAAATGGTGATAAATGTGTGTTCAACAATTATAGACCTATATCCTTGTTACCACAGTTTTCAAAAATTCTTGAAAAACTATTTGTGAACAGACTAGATCAATTTATAGATAAACAAAATATTCTAAGCAACAGTCAGTATGGGTTTAGAGCAAAAAACTCTACATCAATGGCTCTCATGGAATTAATGGAACAAATAACTACTGCTGTCGATCAAAAACAATATTGTGTCAGTATTTTTGTTGATTAAAAAAAAGCATTCAATACTATTGATCACACCATTCTTCTTGAAATTTTGAACAAATATGGTATTAGAGGACCAGCATTACAGAGGGTATCTAGCTATTTGAAAGATAGGAAACAGTTTGTACAGATAAATGATGTAAGATCTGACCTCTGTAATATCACATGTGGAGTTCCTCAAGGCTCTGTACTTGGACCAAAGCTATTTATTTTATATGTGAATGACTTGGTAAATGTGTCAGGACTCCTTAAATATGTACTTTTTGCTGACGATACCACATTTTTTGTTTGGGTAAAGATATAGAACAGATGTTGGAGTTGATAAAGACAGAATTTTTTTTTTTTTGAGAACCGAGGGGGGCGCTAGTGCGCAGGTGCAAGATGTAGACGTGTTTGCTTGTGCTCTCTACCAGGACGACAACTAAACTACTAAATACCACGATAAAAGCATCTGGGAGCTGTACTTTTTTGACGCTAAATCTTTGGCTAATCACCGGGCAGAATGCCGCCGAAGAAATGGGGTGTGTGTTATTTGTATGTTTCTTTTTACCCAGATGCACTTGCTTTACTTGTTTACACCACACGGCACTAAAACTGCTAGCTTTGAAAATGTACTTTTACAATGTTCCTTATGGCGGGCAGAAAGGGGGGAGACCTCTGCAGTTGGTGACATGGAATGTAAAAGGTCTTGGCACTGCAATAAAGAGGGGGAAGGTTTTTAAACATCTTAAATCCTTGGCTGCAGACATTATTTTCCTGCAGGAGACCCATATTAAAAAAGATGCACAATACAGACTGAAGTGCAGCTCACAAATATACCAATAACCATTCACTTCACGAGCTCGCGGTGTGGCCATATTATTAAGAAAGAATATCCCATTTCAGGCAACGTCTGTTGTTAACGACCCAATGGGCAGGTACGTGATGGTAACAGGCACCATAAACTCAAAACCACTAACTATCCTTAAATATATACGGTCCAAACTCAGACGATCCCAGGTTTTTTAGGAAAATTGTCACCTGATTCCAGATGACAGCTGTTCAAACGTAATAATAGCGGGGGACTTGAACTGTTATCTTGACCCCTTTCTTGACAGATCCTCTAAACGACCAGCAATAGAACTGGCGTCCACCAAACTTTTAAATAATCTTATCAAAACTAGGAATATGGTTGATATTTGGAGGGCTCAGCACCCTACGGGTAGAGATTATTCATTTTACTCTCATGTACACAAATCTTATACCAGGATTTCTAATAAGTAACAATCTCACCTCTCAAATTGCTAACTCTAAATATCATAACATTCTCATCTCTGATCATTCCCCCCAGGCTATGTCATGAGATCTCTCCCTTCCCAGGCAGGCTTATTCCTGGCGATTTAACGCAAACCTTCTCAATGATGATAACTTTACTAAAAACATAACCTCTAAATTAAAAGATTTTATAGACATAAACGATAACGTGAAGTATCAGATTCCATTCTATGGGAAGGATTAAAGACAGTTATGCGTGGCGAAATAATCTCATATACCTCAGCCCTTAACAAAAAAAAAGAGAGAAACGTCTGTCTGAAATCACCTGTGCCCTCTCCAATTTAGAAAGAAAGTATCAAATCTATGCATGGCATATTTGAGATCCTTACGAGCCCTCCTGATTCACGACATCTTATTACAAGAATAATGCATCTGTTTGGTGACTGCAACGTGGTACGTACCACAAAAATAAGGGAGGCCTGGGGAAACGAGCTAGGGATAACAATCCCTGAATCATGGTGGAACAGATGCCTTTCTAAAATCAGTTCTTGTTCAATAAACAGCAGACATCAGCTAATTCAGTTTAAAATCACATATCGATTACACTATTCAAAGGTCAGATTACACAAGATATACCCCTCTGTTTCCCCAATAATAATAATAATAATGAATTCCATTTATAATGCACTTTTCATTAATAAAAATCTCAAAGTGCTACAAAGTGTAACAAAGCAAAGATCAAAATAAAACAAGTGATAAAATCAAATAAAATCAATAATAATATCGACTAAGATCAAAGATAAAATCATGTGGATGCAGATTAGGCTTGCTTAAAAAATAAATAAAATAAAACAAGTGATAAAATCAAGTAAAATCAATAATGATATCAGCTAAGATCAAAGATAAAATCATGTGGAGGCAGAATAGGCTTGCTTAAAAAGAAAGGTCTTTATGCTGCTTTTAAAGTCAACCAGTGACTGTGGAGCTCTCAGGTCGTCAGGGAGGGAGTTCCACAGGCGGGGGGCAGCCACACAGAATGCTCGGTCTCCCATGGTCCTCAATTTGGTCCGAGGAATATGAAGGAAATTACTGTTCTGTGATCGTAGAGACCGGGTGGATGAATATGGTGCAAGAATGTCCTTTAGATAGTCAGGTGAAGTGCCGTGCAAGCATTGATGGGTAATGAGAGCAGTTTTGTACTGAATTCTGTAGGTGACAGGAAGCCAATGGAGGTTATGGAGAATGGGTGTAATATGTTCAAATTTACGAACTCTCAACAGAATCCTTGCTGCACTGTTTTGAATGTATTGAAGTTTCTGAAGGTTTTTGCCAGGGATACCAATAAACAGGGAGTTGCAGTAGTCGAGCCTGGAGGAGACAAAGGCATGGACGAGTTTCTCAGCATCAGGAAAAGTCAGAGATGGGCGAAGTCTGGAGATGTTTCGAAGATGGAAGAAGCAGGTTTTAAACAGATGCTTAATGTGATTTTCAAATGTAAGATGAGAGTCCATTTTTATTCCAAGATTTGTAACAGAGGTGGAGAGGGGGATGTCTTGACCAGAGAAGGAGATTGTTGTTAAAGTTGATGTTTGTATCTGGTGAGGGGTGCCAATCAATATGGCCTCAGTCTTCGAGCAGTTTAATTGAAGAAAGTTCTGATTCATCCATGCCTTTATTTCCTCCAGGCAGGCAGAGAGAACAGTGAGTGAAGACGGAGATAGGGATGATGATGATGTTCCAGTCCTGATGTAAAGCTGTGTGTCGTCGGCATAGCAGTGAAAAGAAATGTTGAACTGATTAATAATTTGACCTAAAGGCAGCATGTAGAGGGAAAACAGCAGGGGCCCCAGAACTGACCCCTGAGGGACACCACAGGAGACACCGACTGTCTGGGAAGTGGCATTGCCAAGGCTAACACATTCCAGCCTATTGGAGAGGAAAGAATTGAACCAGTCCAGGACAGTGTCACAGAGACCGACCTCCACATGAAGACGGTGGAGGAGGATACTATGGTCCACAGTGTCGAAGGCTGCAGTGAGGTCAAGGAGGACAAGGATGGAGGGAGAATCAGTGTCAGCAGCCATGAGGACATAATTTGTTACTCTCAGCAGTGCAATATGTGTGACAGGTGTAACATATCTGAGGGCACACTGTCTCATGCCTTTTGGTCCTGTCCATCCTTAACCGGTTTATGGTCAAAAATATTTGATTGGTACTCTAAGGCATATAGTGTTCTTTTGCAACCTGAACCAGGACTTATAATCTTCGGATGCCCCCGGGTGCCGGGGACCATACCCGCTGTAATGCGACAACCACTGGAACTGGGACTCATTGTTGCTAAGAGACTAATCTTAATAAACTGGAAATCTTCAGTTCCTCCTTCATTCCATCAGTGGATTACGGACATGATGTCAGTGATACAGATGGAGAGACTTCGGATAGGCGCTACAGACACCTTCTTGCGAATCCCTGGATCAGTTTTTGACGACCAGATTAAACTGACTAAACTTTTCCATGGTCTCTCCCACCAGCCGCCCTTTAATGGGTCTATGTATAAGTTCATGAATATGTGTAGTGTGTGTGTACACCATGTGCTAATTGTAATGTTTCATACTTTTGCTTGTGCATCTGGGTTTTGTATGTGTGTCTGTAGATATGTATGTTCCTAACTTTGAAAACTCAAAATAAAACCTAAAAAAAAAAAAAAAAAATGTACTTTTTGCTGACGATACCACATTTTTTGTTTGGGTAAAGATATGGAACAGATGTTGGAGTTGATGAAGACAGAATTTGTCAAAATACAAACTTGGTTTAAATTAAATAAATTGTCATTAAATCTAGATAAAACTAATTACATGATATTCAGTAATAAAAATAAAACTGTTGATGTTCCATTTAAAATTGAGGGTGTTGAGATGTGTAGAGTGAGTGAGGTGACGTTTTTGGGTGTTATCATTGATGACAAACTGACATGGAAACAACACATAAATTCTGTAAGAATAAAAATAGCTAAATCGATTGCAGTACTGTACAAAGTCAGAGACCTATTGAATGATAAAGCTCTGTATTTGTTGTATAACACAATCATTGTTCCACACTTAATCTATTGTATTGATGTTTGGGGGAAAGCGTGTAAAACAATCACAAAGCCTATTTTTGTATTACAGAAAAGAGCTGTAAGAATTATCACTAGAAAACATTACCGTCATCCATCAAGTACATTATTTTATCAACTGAAGTTATTGAAGTTCCATGATTTGGTAGATTATAATATTTTATCAGTTATGTATAGGGCTCAGAATAACGCATTACCTTTAAATATCCAAATGCATTTTGTTAAAAGACAAAGTTGTTATAATCTTAAGGGGACAGAGTTGTTTGTAAAACCACAATTCAGAACTAGTTTGAAGGGACGTTCTACCTCAATCCAGGGAATTGGATTATGGAATGGTTTGGAAAATGAAGTTAAAAATACTAAGCCAATGTGTACATTTAAGAAAATGATCAAAACTAAATTGTTAAAAAATATATATACCGTATATAAAGTAGCGTAATGTGTATTGTATTAGTTAGAAATTTAGAAAGAGTTATTCATTTTGTTCTGTTACTGGAAGATTACTGGCCCTCATGCACAAACCGTTCGTACGCACAGATTTGTTCTTATCCTGTGCGTGCGAGTGATTTAGGATCATTTGCGGCATCCAACAATGTTTTCGTATCCTAGGATTTTTTTCAGATACGAACAAAATTTACGTGTGGTCCAGACCTGTCGTATATTTTAGGAGCGTCAGTCTGCTGTCATCCAGACTGCCTTTTCTCCACTAATAACTTTATATTTCGTTATTTAGAAAATATTTTGAGTTTAAAAACAATTAAATGCAACCACACATATTGGTTTAATTAAAGCGGCTTCAACCCCCCCCCCCACGTCCACCACCTTGCGCCACCCGCGCGTGACCCCCCGCGCCACTCATGTCGACCACCGTGTGCCACGCAACGCGCCCGCGCAACCACGCCACGCGCCCCCACCCCGCGCAACTCATGTCGACCACCGTGTGCCACGCAACGCGCCCGCGCAACCACGCCACGCGCCCCCACCCCGCGCCACTCATGTCGACCACCGTGTGCCACGCAACGCGCCCGCGCAACCACGCCACGCGCCCCCACCCCGCGCAACTCATGTCGACCACCGTGTGCCACGCAACGCGCCCGCGCAACCACGCCACGCGCCCCCACCCCGCGCCACTCATGTCGACCACCGTGTGCCACGCAACGCGCCACTGTCGGCACGGCTCCCCCACCCCGTGCCACTGTCGGCACACACACACACACACACACACACACACACACACACACACATAAATACACAGCGCCGCTGCAGAGACAGGGGAGAAGAAAGGCGAAACCAGCTTGTTTCATGTCAGCTTTTCTTTTTGTTGCTTTTTTTTTTGTTTTGTTTTTTTGAATGTCCAGAGGACCAGACTTAGCTTTTTTGGATTTTTCTACCTGGATTATTGAGCATGCATCAGGGTACTTGTTTCATGTCATTTTTAATATAAACCGCCTGTTGACTGTGGGCGCTCACTGATGTCATCTGTATTCTGTGTGGGTCTGCGCTCAGATCCGGGGCTGACACTATGATCAAAGGCGAGTCAATTTTAATTCGCCAAACGCGTTTGTGTGTTTTCTGACGCATAAAAGCCGGAATGAATGGACACTTCCTGCTCGCGGTGGCAGGAAACTATATCCTTATATGGTGTTTTGAGGGGTGGGAATTATGTAAATAACCTCCCGCGTGCACGAGCAGGTGAATAGAACAGGTGGGATTCATCATTATTTACACAGCTCATATACACACATTTCCTGACGATAGAAGACTTTGTTGGATCTGACGTGGCATGTTCGTACGAACACTTCGTACGAACAAAAGTAGGAGACATTTAGGATAAGAATACGAACTGTTTCGTGCATGAGGGCCAATTTTTTGAACTGATTGTTTGAAAAAAGGGGCAGATATAATAAGATTTTTTTTTTCTTCTTTCTGCTACCTTTCATTTTTTTATATTTTGTATGTTATCATTTATGGGACTGTTTTGTATTGTGTTTTTTGTAAAAAAAAAAAAAATGAACAAAATTTTATAAATATTGAAGGCTAATATAATAAACTATGTAACCAAGTCAAAACTGTGGCAAATGTCATTTCTTTTAGCTAAAACTATTTTTTACACAATTTTTCACATTGCTATACAAGCAAAGAAACATTTGTTTTGATGTATTTTCTTCTCACTTTCCTGTTAGGTTGAATGTCATCCATATTTCACACAACCGAAGCTTCTGAAGTATTGTCATCAGAACGACATTGTGATTGTTGGTTATTGCCCACTTGGCTCCTCCAGAGATGCTTCCTGGTACGTGTTTTCCATCATATGGACCATAGTCTTACAGGACTAATATGTCATTTATTAACGAATGACTGCAAAGAAAAGCTGCAAAACAAACAGATATTAGGTCTCTCTTGTAAATGAGTCCTCGAGGCTCAATGGGATTAACCTGCCTAAATAAAGGTTGAATGAAAAAATAATTAGCTCAATTTGTTTGCCTGTTTTAGGGTGAATTTGAAGTGTGCTCCTCTGTTGGAAGATGAGCTGCTAATATCCATTGGGAAAAAATACAACAAGACTAGTGCTCAGGTGGCTCTGCGCTTTAACGTCCAAAGAGGAGTGGTGGTGATTCCAAAGAGTTTCAGCCCAGAGAGGATCAAACATAACTTCCAGGTAGTTTTTTTTTCTTCTTAATATGCATGTGTTCTCTCAGTGATGGCAAATCAGGGTGTCACAATTAATTTTTCCTTTGTAATTTTGAAAGCAATAATTCTAATTCTTTAAATTAGCAATGCATGTTGTCTCTCCAAGTAGTGAATGCTGTGGACAGCTGTCAGAGACAGCTTGTGATGTGTTACACTTTTGCATGAAAAGCTTAATTTTTGAGTTCCAAGTTGGAAAAC
>JBBPBX010007304.1:0-28390 GCA_038048925.1 Garcialebias charrua | reverse complement strand
GTAAATAAAGGTAAATGTAAAAGAGAAGCTAATGTAAGACCAGGTTATTAAACAGTGACATGTTTGTTTGTTTAAATCCAAGGTCACTTAAAAGATCCCAAATCCAATCTCTGATGTCAATGCCAATTTTATTTATATAGCATTTTTAATAACAACAATGTTGACCAAAGTGCTTCACAAACAGGAAACTTAGCAATAAAATCAATAAAATAAAAACACACCAAACATTGAAAACGACAAGTATAATAAAAAGAGCTAAAACAACCTATGAGGTTTTGATGGAACTCAAACCGAATTTAAATTAAAAGTCAGTGTAAAAAGTGGATTTTAAGGTGGAATTTAAAGAACTGTATGGACTCTGCAGGACAAATATATCAATGGGCAGGGAAGTCCAGAGTCTGGGGGCTGCCACTGAAAAAGCCCAACCCCTTTGTTCTTTAATTTAGCCCTCCGTTGCACTAAAAGCTTCTGACTGGAGAATCTCCATGCTCCATTTGGGTTGTAAAAGTGCAAAAGATCCATTCAATGACAATGACTCCAAGTATTCTCTGAAGTTCAATATATGTGGACAATCTTCATTTCAGTCACTGGAGATAATTTACTGCAAACCAGGTCATGTTGTAATTGTTCACAATGTGTCTCTTTTGCAACAAAGATTGATTTAAACTATGAAAGCACAGTCAGATGTACCATACCATACCATACCATTTTATTTATAAAGCACTTTAAACAGGAACAAGTCCACACCAAAGTGCTGGACAAACAAACACGCAACAGGCAACACAGACAATGAAGTACAACACGAAAAACATAAAAACATTGCAGATCATAAATCAAACGATCCAATACAAATCAGCTGGCATTGAAAGCAATGGAGTAGTAGTGAGTTTTTAACCGGGATTTGAAAACCGAGAGATGTGACACTTTGTGAACAATTACACAAAAGCTTTAAAGGACAACACCCACCATGTTTTCAAATTGCATTGCCATTAATATTTATTAGTTTATTTAAAAATAATACAGGAGCATTTATTTATATTGTAGAGAAATAACGCTAAATGTGTTATTTCATGATTTATAGCAGATTTTAGCAGAAGCTCCGGGAAAAAGCAGATCCTCTCCATATATGGGCATTCACATCACGAAAGTGACCGCCTTGGAGTTACAGGCAGAGTTATAATAAGCATTCATCAACTTCCATGACCGCTGCTCTGAGCGAGGAGGAAAAAAAGCGAAGCATTTTTAAATATTCCCTAAATCTGCCTGTTGATTAATCCTGCGGTCGCTCACTGATGTCTATCATATTCTGAGCGAGCATCCACGTAGACATACTAGTTTAATTCGCTTGATCGTGACAAATTCATTAATTTCCGCATCGGCTTTTTATTCTCTCCCCCCGTGACCAGACAGGTCGGGAGTACAGAAAAGGCAGCCGCGCAACGGAGCTCTGCGCGCGTGCTCCCCCGTGCTCCCCGCAACAAGGCTGGGACGGAGCAGAGCCCTGAGTCGGCACGAATTCGGAACTTCAAAGGTGACCAGCGGAACGAGGAGCCAGGGAGATTCAGACGCGCGGCTCGCTCCTCTGGGCAGAGGAGTGAGAGCAGCAACGGTCCGCAGCGGTGTTATAAAATAAATAAAAAATAAAAACAGAGCGTTGGTCCATCTGTACACACAAATGCACCAGGAAATATGCAGTTTTAACTCCCACTCTCATAAACCTCTATGGAAACTCACTCCTGCCTTCTGCCTTCTGCCTTCTGGGTGGAGACGTAACTGAAGTCACTTGACACTTCGGCACTCTTCGGTCGGGTTTCCGGATTCATTCAGGACTGTTTTTTTTTTTTTTAAACCCTCGCCTGGCCCAAATGCAAAAATGAAAATAGAGATCATATTAAATTACAGTAATTGTCCAATATGGTGAATTGTTACTGTCATGGTGGGTGTTGTCCTTTAACTTCAGCTCTTGTATCATTTTTAAGTTCTGAGTTTTTCTAGCCTCCTACACAGAGTTTTGAGCAGCTGTTATTTAACTTTTTTCCATCAGAGCATCTCGTTGATTATTCAAGCTGAATTCACTCTAACAACTATCTATTGCAGTTAAAGCTGCTATATGTAACTTTTCTAACAATATCTTTTTAACATATTTCTTCATTCTGTCACTAGATTGATGTTAGAGAGGTAATCTCTGAAAAAAACTAAAAAAAAATATTGTCCCCTTGCTTCTCCAGGTGGTAAATAAGCATTTCTAAAAAGAAAAAGTGACCCGCCATTTTCCAGCCAATAAAAACAAAGTTTGTAACCAGCCAATAAAAACAGAGCTTGAATTTGAATCAGCCAATAAAAACAGAGCTTGAATTTGAATTTCAACAGACCACAAGGGGGCAGAGCAATATATGGCTCTGAGGGGGAGGGATCAGAATGCTTTGCTTGTTGAATTTTTTTCTAAGTGCTGATGTTCTACAGAAACTGCAGACTGAACCTTTAAGACATTTGTTTTGTAGAAGTGCTGTATATAACCCTTCTTTATAAAAACGCCTGAGACTAAATTAAGATGGCTGCCACGGACGGTCACTTGACGAAACGTTGTGCCTCGAGGGAGCTATCGACATAATTAGTTTGCTAAATAACTCACTAGTAAATAATTCTACACACATGGAGTATTAACGTACCTGTTGAATTTAGTTATTGGACGGTCTGTTTTTTTCCCGGTCCTATGGATTGCTAAGTTGCTAGGACCGCGTCTGCTAGGTCCATGGAGGGGACCGTGAAGATCCAGAGGGTTGTCAGAGCAGGAGGATCCGGGTCCTTGGGTCGGGCCTGAGTGCAGCGGCTGCTAGGGTGCGGCTGAGACAAGGCTGGGCCTGGACCTTCGACTGGGTGGTCACGGAGCTCGCTAGCCATGGGCTAGCCACGGAGTCAGCCTACCATGCTGAGGATAGTCAGCATGTGGCTGTTGTGGAATCTAGCAGAGGTTGTGCCAGCTCTGTGAATCGAAGGTTTTTGGTCAGCTTCGATGGAGGATTCTACGATCTACTGGGGCCGTGAGGATCTTTTTTTTTTTTTGTTTCTTCCTTTTTTTCTTTTTCTGATGTTTGATTCGTGTGTAGTGGCCACCGGCTACCACCGGAGGCCACCCACGCTTTGGAATTTGAGCAGACCAGACTTGGCCATCTGAAGAAACATTATTTCCTGAATGTGAGTACATTAAATAATGTCAAATAAACCCAGACATACAAAAAAGAACACTTGGATGAACATAGTGATCAAGACATGGATGACATTAAAGGTCTTTGGATTTTATGAGTTCGGAAATAACCAAGTTGACATCGAAACAAGAACAGTTAATTGGATTATTTGAAGAGGTGAAACTCCTAAGAATTCAAATAAATGAAAATGATAAAAAAAATCTGAACTTGAGAAAAGGATGGATGACAAGGAAAGAAATAACAGACAAGAAAACCTATTGATATCGATTATATTGATTATTGATATCGAAACCTATTGATATCGAAACCTATTGATATCTAAACCTATTGATATATTGAGCATGCATCAGGCTATTGATATCTGGTTTTAAAATAAAATCTAAGTCCTTTTCCAAAGCTCTAAAGGGTCCTGAAACAACTGAAGATGCTTCACAGCAGGAATTCCAAACCTTAAGGGCGAGATACACTCGCGCGTCCTCACGGTACGCCTATACGCAGCGTACGTACGCCAAGGCAAAAGCGTAGCCCCGCGTAGCCCCTCAGGGCATGTACGCGCAAAAGTATTTTTTTACTACGCATACGCGATACGCGGTGTCTGACCATAAACTTCCCGGCGCCGGACTGTTTTGTATGTTACACAAATGAAATAAATTCCCCTTCTTTATCGCTGATCGGGCCTTTTCTTTTGTTTTTTTGCCTAAAGTCAAGTAACCGCTTCTTCCTCCGTTCACTCGATGATTGAAATGAATGAATTCAGGTCCTACCTGGGTGCGGCGATGTTTTAATATTCCCTGGTGGGCTGTGTGCTGCAGGAAAAGCGCTCCCTGTTATTATTTTTATTTCTGAGAGAACTTTTTATAACATATATAGTAGAAACACCGCATCAGAACACCGCAGAAGTCCAGCGAGCTGCTCATGTTAAAGGTTTCACTTTCAACTAGGTTTCACATTCAGCTGACTGAGCGCTGTCAATCAATTCAGTAGGCGTGTCAGCAAGTGACCAATCAGCGAGCTCAGTTGAGTCCCCTTCGTGTGCATCAGCTCATATTACAACAAGGAGAACGTGAGCTGAAGCCGCTCCGTATACGCTCGTATACGCGCGTATACGGAGTCTGCTTCACTGTATCTCGGCCTTTAGAGGATCAGGTTGTGTCCTATCTTCAAGAAAAGGACTTTAACATTGTACATGAGGATCTTTCAATTTGTTATACCCTACCTGGATTGGACAAAAACAAACCAAATATAGTGGTCAGATTTATTAGCAGGAAATTAAGGAATAATGTGTTACTTCAAGCAAAAAAACTTAAAGGAACAAAGGTATATATTAATCAAAGTCAAAAAAAGTCAAAGTCAACTTTATTGTCAGATCTGCAATATGTACTGTACAGGACATACACAGGACCGAAATTGCGTTTCTCTCAGTCCCTCGGTGCAACAGTAAACATCTAAACATTGAAACACTGAAACATATAATAATAGACATAAGCATAAAATAGTAAAACTAACACTGTCCTGAGTTTTTGCATAGTGGTATAAGAGTATGAAAATTTACACCAACTCTAAAACTAAAACTAAAACATTAAACATTTAATGAACATAATACTGTCCTGAGTTTTTGCATACTAGTATAAAAAAAGAGTATAAAAAGTATAACTAAAATAAACTAAAGGTTTCTAGCATTGACATTTGCAAAGTGGCAAAGCAGCGTATGAGTTAATGTACACAGTATATGTATGAGGTAGTAGTTGATGTTGTTATAGAGGCAAAAATGAGTGCACACCTATTTCCACAGCTCCCCGGGCGCTTTCGGGCTGCTCACTGCACCACCTGGTAGGTGGTTGGGTTAAATGCAGAGACGAATTTCGTCTGTGTATGGGAACATATGCAGATGACAGGAATAGACATTATTATTATTATTATTAAAAAGTGGCATATGCAGTAAGGCACATTGGGCATCCCTAAATAAGACCGTTCAGAGCACACTGTATATGTATCAGCAGTGGTGTAGATATTAGAGTAGTGTAAATGTAAACAGTAGTAATTAAATGTAAGCAGTAGTAATAAAAGTAAACAGTATTAATAAATGTAAACAGAGAATGTAAACAGTATTATGACTATAGGCAGTGATGTAATACAAACATTAGTGCAAGTATGAGAAGTAGTGCAAACTGTATGAGCACATGACCGAGAGTTTAGTGAATAACCCGTTTGATGACACAGAGTCCAGTGTTAAAATCTTTGTGTTGTGTGGTAATGTGTGAGAAAGTTTTAGTGTTAAGGCAGTTCAAATGGGAGGGGGGGCAGAGCAGGCAGAGTGTTTAGCATCCTGACTGCCTGATGAACAGAGCTGTCTCTCAGTCTGCTGGTTCGAGCCTGGAGACTCCTCAGTCTCCTCCCTGATGGCAGCAGTCTGAAGCAGCTGTGTAGTGGGTGTGTGGGATCACCTGCCATGCAGTGGGCTTTCCGAGTGAGGCGTTTGCTGTGTAAGTCCTGCAGTGAGGGCAAGGAGGTGCCCACGATCTTCTCAGCTGCTCTCACAATGCGCTGGAGGCTCTTGCGGCAGGATGCAGTACATGCACCAAACCACACAGTGATGCAGCTGGTCAGGACACTTTCTATGGCACCTCTGTAGAAGGTGCTCATGATGGGGGTTGAAGCTCCAGCCCTTTTCAGCTTGCGGAGAAAGTAGAGACGCTGGTGAGCCTTCTTTGCCAGTGCTGCAGTGTTCCTGCTCCAGGACAGGTCCTTTGAGACGTGCACTCCCAGGAACTTGGTGCTGTCTACTCTCTCCACTGCGGTGCTGTTGTTAATGTTGTTAATGAACATCTAACGAAAAAGAATGCCACTATTGCAAGGGAAGCAAGGTTACTGAGACAACAGAAAAAAATTACATCAACATGGACAAGAAATGGATATGTATGGATAAAAATTCAAGATAGTTCACAACCAAAAATAGTACATGAAATGAAGGACTTGGAAAATTTCAAATAAATCTAGAAGATGGTAAAATCAAGTCATCTGGTTATACTAAGTACATAATTAGTATTCATTAGTCTAATGAACGGAAGTTCATGACTATGACAGAAAATACTGAATTAGAACTGAAAATATATAACTTTGATGATTTGATTGATCTGAGATTCTTTCCTATTATAGAGGAATGTGACTATTACAGTGAAAAGCAATTTAATGATATCACTCAAACAAAAACTGGTTTATCAATAATTCATTTTAATAGTAGGAGCATCAATGCTAATATTTCCAAGATAACTGATTATTTAATGCAATTAAACAGAACATTCTGGATAATAGCTTTGTCAGAAACGTGGTTAAACAATGATAATATAGATAATGTCCAAATCGATGGATATGAATTATATACGATGAACAGAAATAATAAAAGAGGAGGTGGTGTAGCGTTATTTGTTAGTAAGACAATAACATGTAAACTAAGCAAGGAAATGTCAATAATTGAGGAAAACATAATTGAGATGATATCAATTGAAGTATTAAATAATAATGATAGAAATATCATAATAAGTTGTGTATACCGACCACCGGGATTAAATAAAGATTTATTCACAAATAAATTTGTAGAACTATTAAATAAGAGCTGTAATAAAACATTTTTTTAATGTGGTGACTTTAATATTGATTTGGGGAAAAACAGACTCCAACTGTGTTAATACATTTATAGATTCAATGCAAACCTTAAATCTTTACCCATTAATATTGAAGCCAACTAGAATCACAACACACAGCGCAACAATAATAGACTATAATTTTACAAATACGACAAATGGGGATGTGTTTGGTGGTATTCTAACGAGCGATCTTAGTGATCATCTACCAGTCTTTACAATTTATAAGAAGTATCAAACTACAGTATTACACAAACAATTGCTAAAAAGAAAACAATAAAAATAAATACATCAAATAAAGCATTAGATAAATTAAAGGCTGATCTAACTAAACAAAATTGGGAACGTGTATATGTTGAAGACGTAAACAAATCATATGAAGTGTTTATGAATATACTGGAAGCCTTATATAAAAAATTGTGTATTAAAAACTTACACAAAAAGAATAATGAATAAGCTTTATCAGCTTGGTCCGCATTGCCGGCAGTAAGTCAGGCTCGTTTCCAGTGAGAGTTGGACTCTGCCAAGGTTGCCCTTTGTCACAGATTCTGTTCATAACTTTTATGGACAGAATTTCTAGGTGCAGCCAAGGTGTTGAGAGGATCCGTTTTGGTGGCCTTAGAATCACTTCTCTGTTTTTTGCAGATGATGTGGTCCTATTGGCTTCATCAGGTTCGTGATCTACAGCTTTCACTGGAGCGGTTTGCAGCCGAGTGTGATGCGGCCGGGATGAGGATCAGTTCCTCCAAATCCGAGGCCATGGTCTTGAGCCGGAAAAGGGTAGCATGCCCTCTCCGGGTCGGGGAGGAGGTCCTGCCCCAAGTGGAGGAGTTTAAGTATCTCGGGGTCTTGTTCACGAATGAGGGAAAACTGGAGCGTGAGATCGATAGGCGGATAGGTGCAGCATCCGCAGTGAAGCGGGCGCTGTACCGGTCTGTCGTGGTGAAGAGAGAGCTGAGTCGAAAGGCAAAGCTCTCAATTTACCGATCGATCTACGTTCCCACCCTCATCTATGGTCATGAGCTTTGGGTTGTGACCGAAAGAACGAGATCTCGGATACAAGCGGCTGAAATGAGTTTTCTCCGCAGGGTGTCTGGACTCTCCCTTAGAGATAGGGTGAGAAGCTCAGTCATCCGGGAGGGACTCGGAGTAGAGCCGCTGCTTCTCCACATCGAGAGGAGCCAGTTGAGGTGGCTCGGGCATCTGGTTAGGATGCCTCCTGGACGCCTCCCTGGTGAGGTGTTCCGGGCATGTCCCACCGGGAGGAGACCCAGAGGAAGACCCAGGACACGCTGGAGGGACTATGTTTCTCGGCTGGCCTGGGAACGCCTTGGGATTCCCCCAGAGGAGCTGCTCCAAGTGGCTGGGGAGAGGGAAGTCTGGGCCTCCCTACTTAGGCTACTACCCCCGCGACCCAACCCCGGATAAGCGGACAAAAATGGATGGATGGATGGATGGATGGATGAGTCATGTAATTGAACCGTTCACATACTTTTGTAATTTATCCTTTACAACGGGTGTATTTCCAGAAAGAATGAAAGTAGTAATGGTTCCATATTTCAAAACCGGTGACAAATGTGTATTTAATAATTATAGACAGATATCCCTATTACTACAGTTCTCAAAAATCTTGGAGAAACTATTCAACATTCGATTGGACAAATTCATTGTAAAACAAAACATTCTAACAAATAATCAATATGGTTTTAGAGCTGGTCATTCTACATCTATGGCACTTATGGATTTTGTGGAACAAGTAACTACTGCTGTTGACCAGAAACAATATTTTGTAAGTGTTTTTGTTGATTTAAAAAAGCATTTGATACTGTTAATCATAGTATTCTCCTTAATAAATTACAAAAGTATGGAATAAGAGGATTAGCCTTACAGTGGGTATGTAGTTACTTAGAAAATAGGAAACACTATGTACAGTTGGATGATGTGAAATCAGATCACTGTACTATTACATGTGGAGTTCCTCAGGGATCGATACTTGGTCCGAAATTGTTCATTTTGTATGTTAACGATTTGGTTAAAGTGTCTGGAGTCACTAAATGCGTTCTTTTCACTGATGACACAACTTTTTTTGTTCTGGAAATAATATTGAACAATTACTGGATTTATTGATGAAGGAGTTTGTTAAAATCCAAAACAGGTTTAGACTTAACAAATTATCATTAAATTTTGAAAAAACAAACTATATGATATTTAGTAATAAAAATAAATCAATTGATATTCCATTTCTAATCGAGGACTCAGTGATTCACAGAGTCAATGAGGTAACATTTTTGGGTGTTGTTATTGATGATAATCTATCATGGAAACAATATATAAATTTGGTTAAAACAAAAATATCTAAATCAATTGCAGTATTTTATAGAGTTAGATATCTACTAAACGATAAAGCATTGTTTCTGTTGTATAATTCAATGACTGTGCCACATTTGATTTATTGTGTTAATATATGGGGAAAAGCGTGTAAAAGCAGCACAATGCCTATTTTTATTTTGCAGAAAAGAATTGTAAGAATTATAACAAGAAAACATTACTGTCACCCATCTAGTGAATTATTTTATCAGATGAAATTCTATGATTTGGTGAATTATAACATTTTGTTACTTATGTATAGCGCTCATAAAAATACACTACCGTCAAATATCCATTTGTGGTAGAATAATGCTCCTGGTAGGACTGGATGGCGCCTTGCATGGCAGTCTGCCGTTGCCAGTGTATGAATGTGTGTTTGAATGGGTGGATGGTTGGTATTGTAAAGCGCTTTGGGGCCCCTCATAGGGGGCTGGAAAGCGCTATATAAATAAGCTCCATTTACCATCCAAATATATGTTGTGAAAAGATCAGGCTGCTACAATCTCAAAGGAAAAGATGTATTTGTAAAACCACAGTTTAGAACTAGTTTGAGGGGAAGAACTACCGTAATTCAGGGAGTAGGATTGTGGAATAACTTAATGACAGAAATTAAGGAAGCTAAATCAATCCCTGTCTTTAAGAAACTGGTTAAAGTTGAATTGTTAAACAAATATAAATGAATGTATTTTTGAGTAATATATATATAATTGAAGGTTGAATGAGTTATTTACTTGTTTTGTTGTTATTATAGAACAATTTGTTTGAATTAGATAAATAAGGAGCAGATTTAATAAGATATTTTCTTCATCTGCTACCTTTCATTTTATATATTTTTCTTTTTAATTCATATATGTCAATTGTTGTATTTCATTATTGTAAAATGAATAAAATTTTAAATAAAAAAAATCTACCTATATCTTTAATTCATCGTGAATTTCTGCTACAACAATTCTTATGCTCTTGCAGATATTTGATTTTTCTCTCACTGATGATGAAACGAAAGCCATTGAAGGACTGAATAAAAGTATTCGCTTTGTGGAGCTGCCAATGTAAGTACACTTAGACAACAAACTACACTGTTGGTCTGGTGTAATACAAAAATGAAACTAATAAAGACTAAGAGACCATCATGCACTGAAATAATTTTTGTATTCTACCACAGGTGGAGCGATCATCCAGAGTATCCCTTTCATGATGAATACTAAGCTTTCAAAGATTTCTGTAACACAAAAACATTTTTAATGTTAAGACTTGAATAAATACATTGAGATCCTCAGTCTTTTTCTCCCCACACCCTGTCCTGTTTGGCATTGTGGCACTCAAAATTATTGTCTGAGTGTTGAGATGATACCCAACAGATTTACTTTCACAAGCAGAGCTTTATGGCTGGCCTTAATGCTCCACTTGATATATAAATAAAACGTTATTAGAATTTGCTTTGGGTTTGTTTAAAGCTCCACTGACATCATCTTTGAACTTTGCATAAAATGGCACAAGATATATATATATTTTAACATTGAACTATGTTCGTTTTTGCAAAAACAATGTTAAATTAATGAAAATTCCTCCCAAAAAGAGTTTAAACTGCGCGCCGTTTTTTGTCACGGTAAATCCAGATATTTCCGCATATGTCATCAGTGACGTAGAGTCCAGATTCCTGCTCAAACGCGCATTGAAAAACAATGGCGGAGAATGCAGACGTATCAGACGAATTTAGCAATTTAAAAGTTGCTATTTTAGCGATTTGTCTTCAGTTCGTGAAGCAGAAGTTATTTCGAGTGATCAACAAGAAACAGCAGGTTTTTATTTTTGTTTCTGCTGCCACTGTTTTTAGAACTTTTACGTTCAGGAAGTGAGCAGGTGTGTGGTTTTCAGCCGCAACTTTCAGAGGCTGAAGGGATTCTTCCACATCTAACTCTTTTATAGAGCACTGAAACGGTAATACATTAATTAATTATCTAATAATCATTCAACATTAATTTATAGTCTAAAAACATGAGTCCTTTTTAAATTATCTGTTTTATTTAAGAAGTTTATTCAAACATACGTTCTGAAAAACACCATTCATATTTCCACTGTTGTACTTTGCATGTTTACATGATGTTCACTATATATATATATATATATATATATATATATAATATATATATATATATATATATATATATATAATAACAGTAGTTTATACATCAATCATTACATTTAAAAAGAAATTTCTATCAAATACTATTAAATTAACATATATTGATGTCATAGCTGGATCATCAGGGTGTGTGTGTTTTGTGATCAGGCAGTCATATATTCACATGTGTGTAGATGTATTATATATATATATATAACGCCACATTTTTCTGTTTAAGGTGTTGGATGATGTGATCAAAACTCCCTACACGTCACCTTGTTCAACTCTTCTTGTCCATGGAGAACAAAGCATCGCAGGAATGCAGATGGAGAACCCTGCTGTTAAAGTGGATAAAAGCTAAATCAAACTATGACAATAAACATTTTGTGATGCATTTTTTCATTGTGTCTGTTTTAAGGCTACAAACTAAGGAATGTCTTATGGTGACATGTTTATAAAAAAATAAAAAGCCAGCTTCCTTTTGACTTCTTCAGTTGTTATTAAAATGGGTAAAGGTTTATATTTGTATGAAATATTATTTAAGCTGCAGATGGTGCCAAAATTAATGCTTTTATATTTTTGACTAGTTTTTATTTGTGTATTTTTATCCATCAACAATTAAGCATTCTAGATTCTTTTTTGTAAATTTACATTTATTTACAACAAAAACAAGTTTAGATGCATCTTCATCCATCCGTTTGTTTTCATCCGTCCTGTCTGGTCCAAAATATGCAGCTGAGACGTCTGGACTGGAGATCTGTCCTGGGTGTGTCTGTGATGGACTGGAGATCTGTTGTCCGGGTTGTCTCTGTGATGGACTGGAGATCTGTTGTCCGGGGTGTCTCTGTGATGGACTGGAGATCTGTTGTCCGGGGTGTCTCTGTGATGGACTGGAGATCTGTTGTCCGGGGTGTCTCTGTGATGGACTGGAGATCTGTTGTCCGGGGTGTCTCTGTGATGGACTGGAGATCTGTTGTCCGGGGTGTCTCTGTGATGGACTGGAGATCTGTTGTCCGGGGTGTCTCTGTGATGGACTGGAGATCTGTTGTCCGGGGTGTCTCTGTGATGGACTGGAGATCTGTTGTCCGGGGTGTCTCTGTGATGGACTGGAGATCTGTTGTCCGGGGTGTCTCTGTGATGGACTGGAGATCTGTTGTCCGGGGTGTCTCTGTGATGGACTGGAGATCTGTTGTCCGGGGTGTCTCTGTGATGGACTGGAGATCTGTTGTCCGGGGTGTCTCTGTGATGGACTGGAGATCTGTTGTCCGGGGTGTCTCTGTGATGGACTGGAGATCTGTTGTCCGGGGTGTCTCTGTGATGGACTGGAGATCTGTTGTCCGGGGTGTCTCTGTGATGGACTGGAGATCTGTTGTCCGGGGTGTCTCTGTGATGGACTGGAGATCTGTTGTCCGGGGTGTCTCTGTGATGGACTGGAGATCTGTTGTCCGGGGTGTCTCTGTGATGGACTGGAGATCTGTTGTCCGGGGTGTCTCTGTGATGGACTGGAGATCTGTTGTCCGGGGTGTCTCTGTGATGGACTGGAGATCTGTTGTCCGGGGTGTCTCTGTGATGGACTGGAGATCTGTTGTCCGGGGTGTCTCTGTGATGGACTGGAGACCTGTCCTGGGTGTCTCTGTGATGGACTGGAGACCTGTCCGGGGGGTCCCCTGCCTTCACCCAAAAGCAGCTGAGATTGGCTCCATGTCCTAAACAAGGGGGCATGGAAGATTTATTAACTTATATTTAAACATAAAACACTATTTATTTTATGTTAAACTCAATCTGTTATATATATATTAAACAGAAAAACGGGGCTTTGTTTAAAAACGCTCTTACGTTTTTGATACAGGTCATAAAACTGACAAGTATTCATGACAGAGTCAGAGCAAGAAGGATTATTTGTTAATTAACTTTAGTATTTAAATGTAAAGAACAGCATCTATTACCTCGGTGACAAAATGAAGAGGTTCTTATGTCTTATGTTTCATTGGAAATATGAATGATGTTTTTCAGAACGTATGTTAGAATAAACATATAAAATAAAACAGATCATTTAAAAGGGACTCATTTTTTTAAACTATAAATTAATGTTGAATAATTATTAGATACATTAATTAACGTATTACCATTTCAGTGCTCTGGAGACGAGTTTAGATCTGCTTGCTGCTGCAAACTCGAAGTCCTGCTCACTTCCTGAACGTAAAAGCTCAAATAAATAGTGTACAGTGGCAGCAGACCTAAATTAGAACCTGCTGTTTATTGTTTATCACTCGAAATAACTTTGGCTTCCCAAACTGAAGACAAACCACTAAAATCTCCACTTATTGCTAGCTAAAATTGCTAAATTCATCGGATCCTATATTCTCCGCCATTGTTATTCAATGTGCGTTAGAGCTGACTCTCTGGACGCTACGTCACAGACGACATATGCAGAAATACCAGGATTTCCTGAGGCGACTCACGGCGCCAAATTTAAAATCAATTTTAAAGTAACATTTAATATATTTCTCATTTTGCCATTAAAAACGAACATAGTTGAATTATACAACATATATACAGGTATTCCCCGTCTTACGAGCGCTCTTACTTACAAGGTTCCGGACTTACGAGCTGGCGAACGAGCAGTAAATTTGTAACAAACATACAAAAAAAAAAACAGCACCTTTATGTGTTTTTAGATGAAAGTGTGTTAGCTAACCATTTGGAAACAAGTTTCTGAGCATGTTTATGAACTAGTATGAACATTTGTGATGAAAAACGAGTGCTCGTAGTAGCGCTAGCATAAATTTTCCAACTTACGACCAAAAATCCGGACTTACAAGAACACGTGTTTCGGGTTCCGATGTACGAGATTTCGTGTTACGAGACAGTCGTAGGAACGGAACTCGCTCGTAAGTTGTGGACCACCTGTATTTTGTGCGATTTTATGCAAATTTCCAACATCATGTCAGTGGACCTTTAAACAATCAACAATAGACAAACCTAAGAGAGAAATACAGATTTTTTTTCTTTTCTTTTTTTTTTTACAAGTTAAAACAAAGATATCAAAGTAGTAAAACAGACAGATTATAAGGTAGGTGTAGAAAATCAAAAACAGGAACATGTCTGCATTGGTTTTTGCCAGGATTCCAACAGATTCTTAAAGCCATTTAGAGAAGTCAAGGCCGAGAGCTTCAGATCTTTTTGTAAGATATTCCAGGAGCAGAGTAGAAGGCCCTTTTGCCAAGCTCAGTCTCAACTCACTGACGGAACACTGCAGGTAATCATGTCCTGAGAGCGCATGCTGTAGCTGCACTCACGCAGAGACATGTAGGAGGAGATGTATGAGGGCAGCAGACCAAGAAGTGATTTAAAGATGAAAATGTACCAGTGGAAGAGTCTGCGTGAGGTTAATGATGTCCAGTTAACCAGTGAATACAGGGTGCAGTGGTGGGTACGATAATCACAGCCAGTTATGAATCTTAGTGCACCATGATAGACAACATCCAACATCCGCAGGGTGCTTGTAGGAGCATTCATGTAGATAATGTCACCGTAATCAATGGAGGGAAGGAAAGTCACAGATACAAGGTGTTTCCTAGCATTCAGTGTTAGACATGATCTGTTTCTGAAAAAGAAACCCAGTTTAACTTTCAGTTTCTTTACTAGGTTTTCCACGTGGAGTTTAAAAGAGAGATGCGAATCGACCAGTATACCCAAATATCTATAGGAATCAACAAACTCAATAGGGACACCATTTGAGGATAAAATCAGAGGAAGAACAGAAGGAAGATATGAATGAATGCAGCAGCATGAGATCAGCAGCATGAGATCAGCAGCATGAAATCAGCAGCATGAGATCAGCAACATGATATCAGCAGCATGAGATCAGCAGCATGAGATCAGCAGCATGAGATCAGCAGCATGAGATCAGCAGCATGAGATCAGCAGCATGAGATCAGCAGCATGAGATCAGCAGCATGAGATCAGCAGCATGAGATCAGCAGCATGAGATCAGCAGCATGAGATCAGCAGCATGAGATCAGCAGCATGAGATCAGCAGCATGAGATCAGCAGCATGAGATCAGCAGCATGAGATCAGCAGCATGAGATCAGCAGCATGAGATCAGCAGCATGAGATCAGCAGCATGAGATCAGCAGCATGAGATCAGCAGCATGAGATCAGCAGCATGAGATCAGCAGCATGAGATCAGCAGCATGAGATCAGCAGCATGAGATCAGCAGCATGAGATCAGCAGCATGAGATCAGCAGCATGAGATCAGCAGCATGAGATCAGCAGCATGAGATCAGCAGCATGAGATCAGCAGCATGATATCAGCAGCATGATATCAGCAGCAGTGTAAGACCTAAAACAATCACAGCATATGAACAGCACTTGAAAGTTGTGTTTTTTTTTTAAGAATACAAAAAGAATGCATTGTGTACTTTATTTATGGAAATATTTCCACTGACCTTTTCAAAGTTTCACAAGTTATTCCACCTTGGTGACTGTTTCGTTCACTTACTTTTGTTTAGGTTATGCTTGTGCAAATTTAAAAGGATGCAAAAACTAATGTTAATTTTAAAGAGGGAAATATAAAGGAAGACAATACAGCAGTCAGGGTTAATGTCTACAATGGAAATAGTTTTGAACATGTATTCACTTTATTGATGGCAAATTGAGTCTTTGACCAATATTTCTGTCTGTAAAGTGAGTTGGAGCATTAGATTGAGTTCTGTGTGTGTAATTTAGTTTAAAGTTAGTGTGGACAGGTTTTCAGCAGTATGTTGAGCGATTCAACCAGATGACCCCTCTTTGGTAATCAAACCTGCTCGGTCCAATTGTATCTGTCACCCAAGTTTATCCATCTCTCCAGTGTAACACACGTCCAGAAAAAACATTAACACAAGTAAGTCAACTGACTAATTTTCTCTATTCCTTTCTTTTCCATCCTACTGCCTGTTGTTCTGCATTTTTCCTCTCTCTGTCTCCCTCTCTTTCTGTCTCTCCAGGAGGGAAAACATCACTGCCCTGGAGAGAGGGATGACAACAACGAACCGACTGCAAATCACACTTCATGCTTGTTAGTGCCGGACCCGGTGGATGGGAAGAGGGCTAATGTAATTGTGCAGGCCCTTGTCGCTGTTGATATAGGCTCTTCAGAAGGCGAGGTGATTTAGCTAAAAGCTATCTGTAGGCCAAGTAATTAGACACACCATTCAGAGTAGCATTAGCACGGGCTCATGTCGCTGTGTCCCTTGCACGGTGTGCAAAAACAAATATACAACATTTACTCACACACACAAACAGCTCTCATGCTAAGACATAATCAGACCACTCTAGGTGTTATTCAAGCCATTAGCAGGGAACAGGATGTTCCAGGTGATTGCGTGTGGATATGATTTTTTATGTGTTTGAGATGGAACTTCTCATGTATGGCTCTTTCTGATCAGCTGTCCCTGCTCGCCATGTTTACCCTCTCAAGTCATCCCCATGTTTCTGCCAGCTGACACAGGCATTTTGAGACCGAGTTGAGGCAGTGCAACACACTTGACTTCCCTAAAGCATCCCTTGTTCTCCCCATCTTCCACTATGACACCATGCACTCCCATTAAATCAATTAAACCAATCCAACACTCAGCTCCAAACAGACGAGGGCAGAGCGGTAAAGGCACGATGCTGCCTTCCCACCACCTCCACCAACCCCCTCCCTCCTGTTCAGTATGTACTTCAGTGGCATTCTAACCTAAAACCCATAGAAATTGGAATGAACTGGGTTGGATTGCTTCACTCCACTCACTCCAGCATAATGCCTTCTCTAGAGGCTCGTTTACATTTGAGGCCTTGAGATGAATAACAAAACGTCCAGTTGGATTCCTGCATGCCCTCAGTTTGTAGCATGGATGACGTCCAGTCAAGTCTGAGTATACTATCACTTTACAAAAGGCAAAACATGGGGCATCAACCCCATTTTTAGAATAGTGAATGTAAACACAAATTTGCCTCAATAATAGTTTTAATGTACATTGTAATTCGCTTTGCCTTTCTGAGTTAGGTGGAAACTCTGACGTCGCTCGCTCAGTGGTCCTCCGGTGAGCAGCGGCAGCTAGCTACTACAGGCTGTTTTACTTCCACCTACTTTGGGTGGAAATATTTAGACAACTTGCATATTAAAGTGTGGCTCCATTCAACAGAATATTTTCTTTTAACTCTATTAAAGTTGAAATACTTCCATGGTTTTCAGTAACGGAAGTACCATTTCATGGTCAGTCTTGTTTTCTTTCTGCAGTTTGAATGCCATAAATTGTCCAGACATTGTGCTATTTCCACATTTCATTTTCCTTTTTCATTCGTTCATGTTGTTAACAACATTAAATACAGTACTCGTCCATTTTTGACATCTTTGCACTGATTTAGAATCATTCATGCCCACATCATTTAGTATAAAACATTATTACACATATCCGCTCATTCTCAATCAGTTCATCTGGACAGTTTCTTTTGAGTAGAAACATGCTGGTGAAGATTCTCAGTCATCCAGGACATGATAAATCAAAAAGGCGTTCAATTCAGGATCAACTGGACTTTATTTGTAACAGAAAACGTTTCGACTTCTGTCCAGAAGTCTTTTTCAATTCTGAATGGAAGCTGTGAGAACGAGAAGTTTTATACAGGCTTACAAGTCAATAACACATACATGTAAATTGACAGATCACACCTTAACAGTAGGGAGTCCCTTGAAGTCTCTGACAGAAAACACAACTAATCACAGCTGAGGTAACACATACATGTAAATTGACAGAACACACCTTAACAGTAGGGAGTTCCCTTGAAGTCTCTGACAGAAAACACAACAACTGTATGTAAATTGACAAACAACACCTCACAGCCCAACAACAGAGGCTTCTCAACAAACTTTGTTAGTCTAATTCACAGACAAGACACCTCTGCTCCCATCCGGTGTAAGACGTTTGTGAATCAGCCCCAAAACTGAGTTGTAAGTTTTGGAAAGTTGAAATCTCAGACCTCCTCCTCTGTTAAGAGAAGGTTTTTCTCTCTTAACATACAAAGCTTCCTTAACACCCCTCTCAAACCATCTGTGTTCTCGGTCCAAAATTTGCACATTTTCATCCTCAAATGAGTGTCCCTTGTCCGTGAGGTGAAGGTGAACAGCTGAGTTTTGTCCAGAGGTGTTGGCTCTCCTGTGTTGGGACATTCGTTTGTGAAGAGGCTGCTTCGTTTCTCCAATGTAACGGTCTGAGCAGACCTCGCTGCACTGGACTGCATACACCACACCACTCTGTTTGTGTGTGGGGGTTCTGTCCTTCGGGTGGACCAGCCTCTGTCTGAGAGTTCTGCTGGGTTTGAAATGTACTGGGATGTTGTGTTTGTCCAGTTGATCCTGAATTGAACGCCTTTTTGATTTAGTAGAAACGTTTCACCCTCACTCCAGAGGGCTTCGTCAGTCAGAGCAGTCCAAAGCAAACTGAAGCTACCCCACCAAGTAAACAACTTAAGTGGACCAACCAGTTTGCTGTAGCCAAGATGGTTTCTGGGGGCTTGTCCCTCGTCGACTCCTCCCAGGCAGGCAGACATGACATTATTACACATAATAACTCATACTCCTACCTACACTACCTTAACAGACCCTGATGCGGATGAGCAGAAGGCAACAAAAATCAGAACATGTGAGTGCCAGCAGCAAAACAGGAAATAAACAGTTGGAAGGAAGTTTAACAGAAGGATATAACAACTAACTGAGATACCAAAAAGATTACTTAACCTGAAAGGAGTGTAAACAGGTAAGACGATTGATGAATGGGAGCTGGTGGTAAAACGAAGAGCTAAAACGGCGTTCCAAAATAAATTTGGGGTGAGTTTAATTCTGCTTCTAAGTTGCATGTCCAATCTTTTGCCTGGAAAGCAGAAACTAAAAAATGTATTGTCCACTGTTTAAGTTTGGTATTCAGCTATTTTGCACACAAAAAAAGAGAATAAAAAAATGTGATTGTCAAAAACTGGTGAAAGCTCTGAAAACGATTGATTTCTCCAAAGTTGAGCAACTTGGATGGAAGCTGGTTTACAGTGGAGCAGTTTGCAACAATTGTGTTAGGTAACATAAACCAAGATATTATTGATAACAAAGCAGCCTAAGGATAGCCTGTGGAAGTTGGTACCAGTAGTCCTTCCTTCTATTTTATCTTCGAATGGTGTTTCTACTGAGTTTGTCGATTCTTACAAATATAGGGGTATCTTGGACAATTTGCATCTCTTAAGCCTCATGTTGAAAACTTGGTAAAGGAACTGAAAGTAAAACTGGGTTTCTTTTTCAGAAATAGATCTTGTCTAACTGAACGCTACGATTGTAACTACGATTGTAACTACGATTGTAACTGCGATTGTAACTGCGATTGTAACAACGATTATAACTACGACTTTCCTTCCCTTCATTGATATGGGGACATTATTTACATGAATGCTCCTGCAAGCACATTGCAGATGTTGCTGTTTATCAAGATTCATAACTTGCTGTGGTTATCGTACCCACCACTGCACCCTGTATTCACTGGTTAACTGGACATCATTAGCGTCACATAGACTCTTCCACTGGTACATTTTCATCTTTAAATCACTTCTTGGTCTGTTGCCTTCATACATCTCCTCCTACATGTCTCTGCGTGAGTGCAGCTACAGCGTGCACTCACAGGACATTACCTGCAGTGTTCCCAGTGAGGACTGAACTTGGCAAAAGGACCTTCTCCTACTCCGCTCCTGTTTCCTGGAATATCTTACAAAAAGATCTGAAGCTCTCGACCTTGACCTCTCTAAGTGGCTTTACATATCTGTTAAGTTCATGGCAAAAACCAATGCAGACATGCTTCTGTTTTCAGTATTTTACATCACTCTATAATGTAACTGTTTCAGTTTGATTTATTAATTATAATTTATTCCATTTACATTTTCATTTTATAAGCTTTTTATATGATTGTCTACTGTTGTCATCTGTATTCTTTGTTTAAAACAGGTCTCTCTTGCAAATAAGTCCTCGAGGGACAATGAGGCTAACCTGTATAGATAAAGGCTAAATGAATTGAAAAAAAATATATATATAGTATAACATTCAAGGTTCAAGGTTCTTTATTGCCATTCTCATCATATGTGGTACATGAGGTTGAACAAAATTGTGTACTCGGGGCAGACGTGGCGTAGTGGTAATGGCAGTCGTCCCCCGATCGGAAGGTTGGCGGTTCGAATCCCGGTTCCCCACACCATGTGTCGTTGTGTCCTTGGGCAAGACACTTAACCCCGAGTTGCTCCCGGTAGGATTGAAAGCACCTTGCATGGTAGTCTGCTGCTACCGGTGTATGAATGTGTGTAGCATTCAAGGTGTGTAGCACTTTGAGATTTTCACTAATGAAAAGTGCGTTATAAATTGAATTCATTATTATTATTATTATTATTATTATTACTCAAAGTCTCAAGGTTTCTGGTCATGTGTGAACTAAAAAGTGAAGAGGAGCTCCAAACAAACAATCACTATCTTAGCTTTTTGAACAGCTTTAGTTTGGAGACTAGAGTCTCTCAGCTGTGGATTCTCTCTTGTTTTACAGATGTGGTTGTGAGGTGTAATGTTAAACATCGTAATAAACTAGATTTAGAAAAACTCATCAGTTTTGCTTGCTATTGTCAATTCTTCTTCTTCTTCTTCTTCTTCTTCTTCTTCTTCTTCTTCTTCTTCTTCTTCTTCTTCTTCTTCTTCTTCTTCTTCTTCTTCTTCTTCTTCTTCTTCTTCTTCTTCTTCTTCTTCTTCTTCTTCTTACATGAGGAGCTTGTTGTGTTAATTTTATTATTATGTAAATAAAGTTTTGTGAAAAATCTTCTTCTTCTTCTTCTTTTGGCTTTTCCCTTTTCAGGGGTCGCCACATCGAGTCATCCTCCACCTCACTCTGTCCTCTGCATCCTCTGTCCTCATTCCAACTACCTCCATGTCCTCTTTAACTGCATCCATATATCTCCTCTTTGTCGTTTTCCTGGCAGCTGCATTTCTAACATCCTTCTACCAATATACCCACTGTCCCTCCTCTGGACATGTCAAAACCATCTCAGTCTGGCCTCCCTAACTTTATCTCCCAGTTGTTCAACATGCTGTACCTCTGATGATCTCATTCCTGATCTTATCCATCCTTGTCACTCCTAAGGAGAACCTCAGCATCTTCATTTCTGCCACTTCCAGTTCTTTCTCCTGTCTTTTTGTCAGTGACACTGTCTCCAGACCATACAATATAGCTGGTCTCACCACTGTCTTGTAAACTTTTCCTTTGACCTTTGCTGACACCTTTTTGTCACAAATCACTCCTGAAACTTTTCTTCTATTGTCAATACTACTTCAAAATTTTTATGCTAGGCATTATGCTTTATCGTATGAATTTCACAATTTCAACTGAGAAAATGCTCCATCCAGAACAGTCATTTCTCTTTACCTGAACTTTTGTCAAAGTCAAAGTCAAAGTCAACTTTATTGTCAGAACTGCAATATGTACAGGACATACACAGGACCGAAATTGCGTTTCTCTCAGTCCCTCGGTGCAACAGTAACCATCTAAACACTAAACACTAAAACATTTAATACACATAAGCATAAAATAGTAAAAAAAGTGTAACACTGTCCTGAGTTTTTTCATAATAGTATAAAAGTATGAAAATTTACACCAACACTGAAACACCAAACACCCCTTGTATGTTTAATACATTTGTTTAGCACCCCTATACATACTTGAGATGGTCAACAGTTTGTTTGTTTTTATGAAAATGCTAAAATTAGCCATATAGTGGCTCTGAATAATTACTTCCACCTCTGGCTACTAAACCCAAACATTTATTTTGTAATCATGTCAGCCTGTTAAGATGCCAGCCTCCTCAGTTTGGCTGTCTCGTGTGTCAGGACTGTAAAACGGTGACAATCACTTTGTAATTCAAACAGCCATAAAATAAAAATCAACTGGTAGCTTTGCTGTTGGGTTTGCTTTGCTCTGCACAGATCCAGGTCTCCTTGGGGAGGTTTGTGTTTAACTAATGCAAGTGGAAAGCACTAAAACCCTCTCCTAAAAAAAGGCGTTCCCTCTCTCTTTTCTGCTGTGCACCCCCCTCGCTCCACCCACGCTTTTCTCTCTTTATGGGACACCAGACTCCCTGACAGTTTATTTAAAATTTGACCGTGCAGATGTTTCTCTGGGTGAATGACTTTTATAGTTTAGAAAAGATTAAATCAGCTTTCCCTAAGATTGTGTTACTGTATTTAAAAAAAAAAGAGTGAAAAAGAGGGCTGGGGGACTGGGGAGAAGGAATTTGATCAATGGGAGAGGGAAGGAACGTTAGGGCCATCTCCATCAGCAGCAGCGTGGTGAGCAGGGAGCTGCTGGGGAGCAGGGAGGGTGAAGGAGGATAATGAGGAGATGGAGATCACATTAAGGACAGTAAAGTTCACAGGTTTGTCCAACTTCAGCCAAAGCAGTTTCTCTTAATCTCAAACAACACTGTTATCAGTTTTGAGAAAAAATGATTTTAGATTGTGAGGAAAACAACACGATCTGTTTATTCTCGTTAAGAACTCATGTAACTTTAAAAAAATGTTCCAGTAATTATTGTTTTTCACTTTTTAAGACATTATTCTTGACAAATTCAGTTTTACTAAACATGTACTGATTAGAACAAAGTTCAAGTGAAACCATGAACAAATTGAATTAAAAATGAACACTTGTTTATCTCATCTGACGGCTGGAGTGAAAGTACAATTTTAATATTTTAATATATTATTTTTCAACATTAAAGGATTAGCACCTTTCAGAATAATTATTGATCAAATTAGAATATTTTATTTGAAAAAAAAAAAAACGTTTAGGATTTGATAAGAAAGTGTGTCATAAATAATCCAATTTTTAAATAAAATGAGCTTTTCTGTCCAAATGAGAGTCAAGATTAGTCAATCAGGTCATTCATCTAAATTCCCAGGAAAGGGTTAAACCCATCAGCAGCCGCTTGCTAATGTTTCCTTACAATAATATGCATAATGGCAAGTTGAGAGATGAAAGAGCCATTCAGGGCAACTCACACGGCTGTTTTAAGAAATGTGATGAAGAAAGGTTGATGTGGAGGTTTTTCTTCACAGATTCATTTTGTTTGTTTAAGATGGAGCTCAGGTTACGTTCATTAAACCACGGGCTTCTTCTGCTTCGTAAAAGTGTAATTTATACGTTTTCATATGTTGGTGCGCTGGTAGACAACCTGCTGATGTGATCGGCCACTGGGCACGACTGGAACATAAAAAAATAAAATAAAACGCTTTGAAACTCGCTCACACAGAATATATGACCAAAATTGATAAATGAGCAGCACAGGAAAAGTAACTGGAAATAGTGTCCAGTTACAGTGCAGCTGTGTTAACTGAGGTTAATTTAGGCTATACATTTGTTTTTGTTTTGAGTGTGTGATGTCATCCAAACATCAGCCCAAATACAACTGGGATTAGAGATCACATTTGCTTGCTGCCCATCAGTGCTGAGGAAGTGCACTGGAAATTCTCGTGAACAGGAACAGCGAAGGCTGTGGAAGTATTACCGGCACCCTGACTGACCTGACGTTTGTCCAATCTGTGTCTGCTTTCTTTTCTTTTGCTTATGGAAAAAATTGCTTAAGTTTGTGTTGAACTTGTGCCTGCGTGGTAAAGTCATAGATGCATCTGGAAGTATTTCATCCAATGCTTGTACTTAAACTGTCCAGAAAAAGTGAAATCTCAGGAGGTGGAAAGAGTACGGAAAATTTCTACTCAAGTACAAGTAGTCAAAGTCAAAGTCAAAGTCAACTTTATTGTCAGATCTGCAATATGTACTGTACAGGACATACACAGGACCGAAATTGCGTTTCTCTCAGTCCCTCGGTGCAACAGTAAACATCTAAACATTGAAACACTGAAACATATAATAATAGACATAAGCATAAAATAGTAAAACTAACACTGTCCTGAGTTTTTGCATAGTGGTATAAGAGTATGAAAATTTACACCAACTCTAAAACTAAAACTAAAACATTAAACATTTAATGAACATAATACTGTCCTGAGTTTTTGCATACTAGTATAAAAAAAGAGTATAAAAAGTATAACTAAAATAAACTAAAGGTTTCTAGCATTGACATTTGCAAAGTGGCAAAGCAGCGTATGAGTTAATGTGCACAGTATATGTATGAGGTAGTAGTTGATGTTGTTATAGAGGCAAAAAGTGGCATATGCAGTAAGGCACATTGGGCATCCCTAAATAAGACCGTTCAGAGCACACTGTATATGTATCAGCAGTGGTGTAGATATTAGAGTAGTGTACTGTAAATGTAAACAGTAGTAATAAAAGTAAACAGTATTAATAAATGTAAACAGAGAATGTAAACAGTATTATGACTATAGGCAGTGATGTAATACAAACATTAGTGCAAGTATGAGAAGTAGTGCAAACTGTATGAGCACATGACCGAGAGTTTAGTGAATAACCCGTTTGATGACACAGAGTCCAGTGTTAAAATCTTTGTGTTGTGTGGTAATGTGTGAGAAAGTTTTAGTGTTAAGGCAGTTCAAATGGGAGGGGGGGCAGAGCAGGCAGAGTGTTTAGCATCCTGACTGCCTGATGAACAGAGCTGTCTCTCAGTCTGCTGGTTCGAGCCTGGAGACTCCTCAGTCTCCTCCCTGATGGCAGCAGTCTGAAGCAGCTGTGTAGTGGGTGTGTGGGATCACCTGCCATGCAGAGGGCTTTCCGAGTGAGGCGTTTGCTGTGTAAGTCCTGCAGTGAGGGCAAGGAGGTGCCCACGATCTTCTCAGCTGCTCTCACAATGCGCTGGAGGCTCTTGCGGCAGGATGCAGTACATGCACCAAACCACACAGTGATGCAGCTGGTCAGGACACTTTCTATGGCACCTCTGTAGAAGGTGCTCATGATGGGGGTTGAAGCTCCAGCCCTTTTCAGCTTGCGGAGAAAGTAGAGACGCTGGTGAGCCTTCTTTGCCAGTGCTGCAGTGTTCCTGCTCCAGGACAGGTCCTTTGAGACGTGCACTCCCAGGAACTTGGTGCTGTCTACTCTCTCCACTGCGGTGCTGTTGATGGTCAGAGGGGCATGTTGGGCATCCCTCTTCCTGAAGTCCACAACAATCTCCTTTGTCTTCTCCACGTTGAGAGTGAGATTGTTGTGTCCGCACCACAAGGCCAGGCGGCTCACCTCGTTCCTGTACTGTTACACTGCTTAAATTGTACCCAATTACAAGTAAAAGTACTGGTGTTATGAAAATATTTATGTAAAAGTACAAAGTACTCTTCTCAAAAACTACTCAGAGTATTAATTATTTTTAACCAATTGATGTTTTATTGTGTTGTCAATAGAAGGCATTCAATTTGATTTACTGTACATAATAGCTGCATTCAAAGCCCATTTCCCAGATGAACAATAATGTACAGTACAGTATAGAAAAACTACACTAAGGCCATTTCTTTTGTAAACAAATGTGGATAAAGCAGGAATTGTGTTTATTAATAGAAAGACAAAAATGTTTTTGAACCGGCATAGAACTTTTCCAAGTACACTGCCAACAACAGGCAGGTACCGGTAAGTGTCTAAAACTCTGACATTTCTGTCACCCTTCACTTTCTGAAGCTTTTGTTCAGTGTCAGCAGAAGCTGGTTCTCTAAGTTAACAGAATCTATTCGTCTTCGTTTGGCTGTGAAGAGTAGACCAGCACAGCTATAGAGTTGTTCACATGCAGCCGAAGCAGAGCTGTGTTCAGCTTCAGAGAGAGCTTCTTAAAGGCTGAGAAGGAGTGCAGGAGCTCCATGGTGTCTGTAGCACAAGAAGGTCACCACCAAGCTCTGAACTTGGCAGCCTTCTGGACGCTTTGAATATTAATTCAAATTGTGGCCGTACTTAGTAGCAACTTCTAATTTTAAAAATAGCAAAGTAGATTACATGGTTTAAATTGTACTTAAGTATGAGTAAAATTACAAAGTGCACACTTGAAAGAAATACTCATAAAAGTACAAGTACCCAAAATATCTACTTAATTACAATAATGTGAGTACCTGTATTTGTAATTCATTACTTCCATCCCTGGAAATCTTGTTCTTGTTGGCCTGAGGCAGGATTCTGAACCTTTGAGATAAAAAGAGCCCCTTTTGCCTCTTTGCTTACTAGTTACAATGTTCAGAGCTGCAAAACCTGCTACATGTGTACTGTCAGCTGGTGGCTCATGGACCACTACAAGTTTATGGCTTTTCTGGCGAGTGGGAGTGATATTATAAAATGAAATATGTCTCACCATGTGTCTTAATGTAAGACTCACCACATTTCTTCCCAGCAGCTTTTCTTAAAGATATTCTAAACTATTCTGGTCGTTTTCAGAGAAAGTTCTCACCGAGAGGCTGGAAGTCAACTTAAAGTGTGCTGGTGAAGATTCTCAGTCGTCCAGGACATGATAAAATCAAAAAAGGCGTTCTATACAGGATCAACTGGACTTTATTTGTTGCAGAAAACGTTTCGACTTCTGTCCAGAAGTCTTTTTCAATTCTGAATGAATGAAAGCTGTGAGAACGAGAAGTTTTATACGAGAAGTTTTATACAAGCCAAGTACTCATATGCCATTTATCCACAGGGCCTGTTCGCGCTCGTTCGGGCTCGTTTGTAACTAGTTAACAACTAGTTATGGAGTGTACCCACAGGGGCCTGTTCACGTGAAACCAGACCTATTTTGGTGCCTGTCTCACTGAGGTACAAAGGTCCAGTTCTTCTAGGGTCCAGTTATGACATCAGCACAGTGTGGTCACTGATTGGTCAGGGGGCGTATTCCTAGGTCGGAGGGCGGAGATTCAGTCTTCTCCAGTAGGTGGCGGTATGCACCTGAACGTTGTTTGCAATCCGCCAAGAAGAAGAAGAAGAAGAAGATCTTACAGGATTTTTCAAGAGTTGTCTTCAAAGATGGCGGCGCAGGGCTTCCACCGCACACCAAAACAAATTCGAGCAAAGCTTAAAAAACTCAAAAGTGATTATAAAGCGATTAAGGACCACAATGGGAGGAGCGGAGCAGACCGAAAAAGTTGGAAGTGGTTTGACCAAATGGACGAGATTTACGGCCAACGCCCAGCCAACAGTGGGAGGGAGACTGGCCTTGACATAGTCAAAGTCAAAGTCAACTTTATTGTCAGATCTGCAATATGTACAGTGCAGGACATACACAGGACCGCTGTTGATGGTCAGAGGGGCATGCTGGGCATCCCTCTTCCTGAAGTCCACAACAATCTCCTTTGTCTTCTCCACGTTGAGAGTGAGATTGTTGTGTCCGCACCACAAGGCCAGGCGGCTCACCTCGTTCCTGTAGTCCGTCTCATCGTTGTTGCTGATGAGACCCACCACTGTTGTGTCGTCCGCAAACTTGATGAAGTGGTTGGAGCTGTATGATGGTGTGCAGTCGTGTGTTAGCAGGGTGAATAGAAGGGGGCTCAGCACACATCCTTGTGGGGCCCCTGTGTTCAATGTGATGGTGCTAGATGTGTTACTCCCGACTCGTACTGTCTGTGGTCTCCCGGTCAGGAAGTCTAGCAGCCAGTTACACATTGAGGTGTTCAGCCCCAGACTGTCCAGTTTAAGGATGAGCTGTTGGGGGATGATGGTGTTAAATGCCGAGCTGAAGTCGATGAACAACATTCTAACATAGGAGTCCTTCGTGTCCAGATGTGTGAGAGCTGTGTGAAGGGCAGAGGAGATGGCATCGTCGGTTGAGCGATTAGGTCGGTATGCAAATTGGAAGGGATCCAGGGAGTCAGGGAGGACAGATGTGATGCTTTTCATGACTAGCCGTTCAAAGCACTTCATCAGGATGGGGGTGAGTGCTACTGGGCGATAGTCATTGAGGCATGCGGGCGTTGCCTTCTTTGGGACAGGGATGATGGTGGTGGCTTTGAAACAGGTGGGGACGATGGCCTGGCTCAGTGAGATGTTAAAGATGTCCGTGAAGACCGCTGCGAGTTCCCCTGCACAGTCCTTCAGCACA
>JBBPBX010007303.1:42897-65654 GCA_038048925.1 Garcialebias charrua | reverse complement strand
ATACAATACAGGGAACCCCCGTGTTACGAACGAGATCGGGACCTAAGAACGGTTCGCAGCTCGATCCGTTCGTAGGTAGGGGGTGAAAATTATATTTAAAAAAAAAAATTATTCATTCATTCATTCATTCAACCTTTATTTATCATGCTAACGGAGCGCGCGCACACATTTAAGCATGTAAAGTAGTGTACTGTAATGTTAAACATTGCTATTCACATTTACAGAATAAATAAAAATATATTTTCTTACTTTGAGATGGTCAAAGCCGACATAGGTTGCCATGCGTTGATTGTTTTCGGGCCAAGCAGCGCGGGGGCCGGCAAGCCACCGCAGCTGCTCCAGACCTGTGTTAGCTAGCTGGCTAGCTTCTGCTAGCCAAGCCATGAGCTAGTGTTGGAGCGGCGGCGCGATCAATCTGCAGCTGCTGCTCCAGCCGCTGCTCCAGCCTGAGACGTCCACAGAGCTATTCCAGCTAGTAATTAATCCATATGATGCGATCCTGGTCACCAGTGTTCAAAAGGCCGGCTCCCGTGTTAGCTCCAGTGTTAGCTCTGGAGCTAGCCAGGCCGGAGGTGTAGCCAGGCCGGCCGGAGGTGTTCGCACGGCGGCCTGGCACGATCGGCGATAAATCCGCTGCTGCTTGAGACATCCACAAAGTTCACAGAGACGTTTCCAGCTAGTAATTAATCCATATGAAGCCATCCTGGTCACCAGTCTTCGTCCGGCTCTCGGCAGCTAACCTAAGATGGCGTCCGGTGTTCTACATTAATTTGTGACCGGAGACCCCAGTGACTGAACCTAAAATAGCGTCCGGTGTTCTACATTAATTTGTGACCGTGTAAACTGAAGACCTACTTCCTGTTGCCAAAAATTGCTCAAAAATGATCAGAAATGATCTTTTTTATCATAATTATTATTTATAAAGCCTTTAAAACAACCAGAGCTGCAACAAAGTGATGTACACATGAAATTAAGAACATTTAAACACAAAAAAAAAAAAAAAAATTTTTTTTTTTTTTTTAATTCATATTTTTATTAAATATGATATGTTCGTAGGTCCCGTGGTTCGCAGGTCGATGGGGTCGTAGGTCGGGGGTTACCTGTATATTGTAATTTATAGCTCCTAAACCACTTTCAACCAAAAAATAAATAAAATTATATTCTGCCAATAAACGTTCTTCAAAAACATACCCTGGCTACTTCCAATTTACGAGCTGCTGGACGGCAGAGACTGCTGCTGGCGGACGCCATTGTTGTTTACAGCTGCATCAGGTCCCGGTGGATCTTGCTCGCTTCTGTCGGTCCCACTGCTGTGAACTGATGGTACTGCAGCGGATTTCAGCCTGATCTTGTCCTTACTTCTAAAACCCATCCTGTGTTCGTTCAGGTCGCTGTCGTTTTAATCCTCCTGACGGAAGTACGCACTACAAATCACCGAGTTGGTCGTGACGCTTCTGTTGGTGAAATCCTGCCTTTTCAACCAGACAAACCTCACCCGTGCAGGAAATCGAAGGACACGATGTCCAGACAAACTGGAGTTCGAACAACCCCCGCACACACAAATATTAACCATTATTGGACCTCTTTCACTTCAATACAATTCAATACAATACAACAACTTCCGACTACTTCGCCTCCTCCGTCTACGTCACGTGACTCCAAAACCGCACGTTTTTTTAGGCTCAGCGTTTTCCCCCTGATTTGTAGCTGTAAGGCTCTTGCTATTATTTTGCAAAGCAGGGAGGATTACCAAAATTACTGTATTACCTCTAAATATTATTATAACATTAAACATGCCCACAGAGGTGCTTGGTAGATAAATAAAATGGTTAATTTTGGTTCTGGCAGTGTAAAAATGTTTGTTCTTTTGCCAGTAAACTGATTTATAAAGAATACATTAGAGCGAGAGCACTACCGCATATACAGTATTGTCAAAATTAATGCCTAAATACATGCAAAAAAAATGACACTTTGTACTGCAAGAGCTGTGCACCGAGTCCAACCAGGGCAGCAGGGTGTTCAAATAATGTCAGAAATTTAAAATCCTGAACTCTTGATTCCTCAGAACTACAAGGTTTGCTGCTGAAGGGTCCTCAGGCAAAAAAGCAACCCCCACCCCACACCAGCTGCTCCCTCACAGAATCCACCTGAGACTGACATATCAGACTACACACACTCGGCATCTTTTCATTCTATAACATGTAAAGAATAAAACTGCTAAAATGGTGTGGCTTCCAGTGCAAGTAGCTCTTCTTCTTTCAAAGCCACGTGATTCAAAATGTAGAGATGCATTAGTCAAATAATTATGTTTGAATTACATCACAACCAGAGTGTAAAGAGGGAGATGTGTTGAACATTCACAAGCTTCTGATGCATTTAAAATTGGTGTAATACAAGAAAAAAATCATCAGAGGTTTAGTTGAAGGGGGTGCTTGTTGCTCAGTCAGTTTTTTGCTGCAATTACATTTAATAAAATATTTTTATTTAAACTTCCTAATAGTGGAATTAAGGTAGGGAAGTAGCTAAGGCAAAGCAGAGGGTGTACAATGAGTTGTATGGGAGACTGGACACTAAAGAGGGCGAGAAGGACTTGTACCGATTGGCAAGACAGAGGGATCAGGCTGGAAAGGATGTGCAGCAGGTTAGGCTTATTAAAGATGGGAATAGTAATGTTCTAACGAGTGAGGAGAGTGTGATGGGAAGATGGAAGGAGTACTTTGAGGAGCTAATGAATAAAGAGAATGAAAGAGAAAGAAGAGTAGAGGTCATAGAAACTGTGGACCAGGAAGTGGGAAAGATTAGTGAGGGTGAAATCCGGAAAGCTCTGAAAAGAATGAAGAAGGGGAAGGCAGTAGGACCTGATGACATACCAGTGGAGGTTTCTTGGAGAGATGGCAGTGAGGTTTTTGACTCAAATATTTAATGGAATATTTGAGGGTGAGAAAATGCCTGAAGAATTGAGAAAAGGGTGATGTACAGAGTTGTAGCAACTACAGGGGAATTAAGTTGATCCACACGATGAAGATCTGGGAGAGAGTTGTGGAAGCAAGACTTAGACAAGAGGTGATTATCTGTGAGCAGCAGTATGGTTTCATGCCAAGAAAGAGCACCACAGATGCCATCTTTGCTTTGAGGATGTTGATAGAGAAGTACAGAGAGGGTCAGAAAGAACTCCATTGTGTGTTTGTGGATTTAGAAAAAGCATATGACAGGGTGCCAAGAGAGGAGGTGTGGTATTGCATGAGGAAATCTGGAGTGGCAGATAAGTATGTTAGACTGGTACAGGACATGTATGAGGACAGCAGGACAGTGGTGAGATGTGCTGTAGGAGTGACAGATAGCTTCAAGGTGGCGGTGGGATTGCATCAAGGATCGGCTCTGAGCCCCTTCTTGTTTGCTCTGGTGATGGACCGACTAACAGATGAGGTCAGGCAGGAATCCCCATGGACTATGATGTTTGCAGATGACATTGTGATCTGTGGTGAGAATAGGGAACAGGTGGAAGAGAACTTGGAGAGGTGGAGGTATGCACTTGAAAGAAGAGGAATGAAAGTCAGCCGTAGTAAGACAGAGTACATGTGTGTGAATGAGAGGGAGGCCAGTGGAACAGTGAGGCTACAAGGAGCAGAGGTCACAAAGGTGCAGGACTTCAAGTACTTGGGGTCCACTGTCCAGGAAAATGGGGAATGTGGTAAAGAGGTGAAAAAGAGAGTCCAGGCAGGATGGAGTGGATGGAGAAAAGTTTCAGGAGTGATTTGTGACAAAAAGGTGTCAGCAAAGGTCAAAGGAAAAGTTTACAAGACAGTGGTGAGACCAGCTATGTTGTATGGTCTGGAGACAGTGGCATTGACAAAAAGACAGGAGAAAGAACTGGAAGTAGCAGAAATGAAGATGCTGAGGTTCTCCTTAGGAGTGACAAGGATGGATAAGATCAGGAATGAGATCATCAGAGGTACAGCACATGTTAAACAACTGGGAGATAAAGTTAGGGAGGCCAGACTGAGATGGTTTGGACATGTCCAGAGGAGGGACAGTGGGTATATTGGTAGAAGGATGTTAGAAATGCAGCTGCCAGGAAAAAGACAAAGAGGGAGACCAAAGAGGAGATATATGGATGCAGTTAGAGAGGACATGGAGGTAGTTGGAGTGAGGACAGAGGATGCAGAGGACAGAGTGAGGTGGAGGAGGATGACTCGCTGTGGCGACCCCTGAAAAGGGAAAAGCCGAAGAAGAAGAAGAAGAAGAACAGAGAAAGCCCTGTCACCTCTGAGCTTATGACGGGTTCCTGGAACCAAAAGAAGCATCTGGTTCACTGACCTCAGATAGTGCTGTGGGACATATGGCTGCAGCAGATCAGTGAGATAGGATGGGGCAGAACTGTTCAGAGATTTAAAAACATACAAAAGGATTTTGAAATTAATTTGAAAAAGAACCGGGAGCCAGTGCAGTGAGGCCAAAACGGGTGTAATGTGCTCTCTCTTGCCCGTACCGGTTAAAAATCGGGCTAGCATTTTGTTCCTGTTGTAATTATGGAATGGATTCCAAATAGAATTGCATTGCAGTAATCAAGCCTGGATATTATGAACACATGTATAACTGTCTCAAGCTTTTTTTTTTGGGACAGTATGGGCTTCAGTTTAGACAGTTGCCTCAAATGGAAAAATAAATAAATAAATAACAGGATTTAACAATTGTATTTACTTGACTATTAAGTTTCATGGAAGGGTCCATTATCACTCCCAGATTTGTGACTCTTTGTTTCTCTAACGGGGCTAGAGAGGAGAGATTGATACCGTGATTTTTGATAGTGTCATTAGGAGGAAACAACATGAAAACAACATGACTTCAGTCTTCTTCTCATTAAAGCTTAAGAAATTTAAAGACATCCAGTTCCTGATGTCAGCCAGGCAGTCAAGAAGAGGTTGAATAGAACGTGAACCAGTGTGCTTCAGAGGGAAGTACATTTGACAGTCATCAGCGTAGAAATGAAAGGGTATGTTATGTTTATGGAAAATAGCATCTAGTGGTAGCAAGTATAAAGAAAAGAAAAGAGGACTGAGGATGGAACCTGCGGTAACCCCACAGAAGAGCTGCAGATGTTAAACTAAAGTCCTTGATCTAAAAAAGCTAAGTCTGGTCCTCTGGACATTCAAAAAACAAAACAAAACAAAGCAAAAAAATTGTAGAAACGTTTTGCTTTTTTATTTTATTTTTTTGAATGTCCAGAGGACCAGACTTAGCTTTTTTAGATTTTTCTACCTGGAGTATTGAGCATGCATCAGGGTAAAGTCCTTAATGTTGACACAAAATGTTCTGTCAGAGAGTTAGGATCTAAAGTATTTGAGAGCTGAACCTGTAACGCCCACCCACTGCTCCACTCTAGAAATGAAGATCTCATGGTTGATTGTGTCCAAAAAAGAAAAAAACCCAGCTAAATAGTAGCTTAAAAGTAGAAAAAGCTTAAACTTGTATAAATTAGCTGAAAGGAGCACAAGTTGAAATTAGCAGAACGAAGTTAGAAGAAGCACAAAAATGTTTTAGTAAGCAGAAAGAATCTGAAAGGATCACAAAACGGATGCAAAAAAACTGAAAGTAGCTGAAAGTAGCTGAAAGAATCTGAACCAGAATAAAATGTGAAAAGAACAGTAAAAAGTTGTAAACAGATCTAAAAATATGAAATGTAAAATGCAAAATCTAAAAAAGTTAATTCTGATCTTCTGGACATTCAAAAAATAAATAAAACAAATTGTAGAGTAGGCTGAAGATCCGGGGGGCGACCTGGCGACCGTCCGTCGGCAGGCCAGAGGTCTAGTGGGCGGTCAGGATGCCATCCTCCCTTGGACCAGGGTTCCGGTGGATGTCCATGAGATGGAGAGGCTACAGCTGCAGGTGATGAGACCCCAGAGACAGCTGTAGCTCGATGAATGGGGGCCTTGTGAGCGAAGACCTCTGAAGGAGCGAGGACCTCATGAGCGAAGACCTCTGAAGCAGCGAGGGCCTCGTGAGCGAAGACCTCTGAAGGAGTGAGGGCCTCATGAGTGAAGACCTCTGAAGGAGCGAGGGCCTCATGAGCGAAGACCTCTGGAGGAGCAAAGGCCTCGTGAGCGAATACCTCTGGATGAGGAGTGAGGGCCTCGGAGCGAAGACCTCTGGATGTGGCGTGAAGACCTCTGGATGAGGCACAAAGACCTCTGGATGAGGCACGAAGACCTCTGGATGAGGCACGAAGACCTCTGGATGAGGCACAAAGACCTCTGGATGAGGCGTGAAGACTTCTGGATGAGGCACAAAGATCTCTGGTGGAGCGAAGACCTCCGGTGGAGCGAAGACCTCCGGTTGAGCAAGGACCTCAGGTGGAGCGAAAACCTTTGAAGCTAAGGCCTCAGGTAGAACGAGAACCACCGGAGGAGTGAAGACCTCCGGTGGAGCGAGGACCTCTGGAGCAAAGGCTTCTGGCAAAGTGAGGACCTCTGGAGGATTGGAGACCTCCGGTGGAGAGAGAACCTCTGGAGCTAAGACTCCCGGCAAAGCGAGGACCTCCGGATGAGTGAAGACCTCCGGTGAACCAAGGACCTCAGGAGGGAAGACCTTCGGCAAAGCGATGACATCGAGAGCGAAGACCCCCGGTGAAACGAAGACCTCCAGCAGAGCGAGGACCTCTGGTGTGAAGACCTCCAATGGAGCAAAGACCTCTGGAGGACCGAGGACCTCGGTACCTAGGACCACCTCAGGAGCAATGTCTGTGTAGAGATAGAACATTTCTGCTCCTGATGGTCCCAGTGAGTCAGGTGTAGGAACCAACCTTGGTGCTGACATAGGAGCCAGCCTTGGTACTGAGGCGAGACCCAGTCTTGGTGTGGGAGCCAGCCTTGGTGCTGAGGCGAGACCCAGTCTTGGTGCTAAGGCAAGACCCAGTCTTGGTGCTGGTGTGGAAACCAACCTTGGTGCTGAGGCATGACCCAGTCTTGGTGCTAGTATGGGAGCCAGCCTTGGTGCTGAGACGAGACCTAGTCTTGGTGCTGGTGTGGGAGCCAGCCTTGGTACTAAGGCGAGACCCAGTCTTGGTGCTTGTGTAGGAGCCAGCCTCGGTGCTGATGTAAGGACCAGTGGAGTAGGTGCTGAGGCGAAACCCAACGAGGTAGGTGCTGAAGCAAAACCCAGCGAGGCAGGTGCTGAGGCGAAATGCAGCAAGGAAGGTGCTGAGGTGAAACCTAGCAGACAGGTGCTAAGGTAAAACCCAGTGAGGCAGGTGCTGAGGCGAAACCCAGCGAGGCAGGTGCTGAGGCAAAACCCAGTGAGGTAGGTGCTGAGGCAAAACCCAGCGAGGTAGGTGCTTAGGCGAAACCCAACGAGTCCAGAGCTGGTGGGGAAACCAGCGGGTCCAGAGCTGGTGTGGAAACCAGCGGGTCCAGGGCTGGTGCTGCTGGCGTGGACAGCCAGGTAGGAGCAGCTGATGTGGGACCCGGATCATGTGCAGCTGATGGAGAAGGAGATAGATCAGCTGGAGGTGAGTTGGGAGGAGAACCCGGCTAAGCAGGAGCCAACAGCAGTGAGCGCAGCATGCGCCTCTCCCTCCATGCCTGCTGGAACTGTTGCCACGTTTCCAGCGAGCCGTCATCGCTGTCAGACCCGGCGCACCTGGAGATGATGTCCTCCACAACGATCAATCTCTTCCACAGATTGTCGGTGCTACCAGGTTCTTTGCCCCTAACGGCAAGTGCGCAGGGATGTGTGGCGTCCTCCCCCCCACGAAGGTAGACAGACGGACGAGGACAGGGCTACAGCTGCGAAGTGGCGTGCTAGGGTTCAGTGGGGCTGGCTTGGTTCTGCTGCCCGTTCCTCCTGCGGCGAGTCTGAGCATGCTGCCCTCCTCCCTTTGAAAACCCCTCCGGGGAAACAGGAGGTGGTTGAGGAGGAGGTGGGTTGCGTGAATCTGCCACTCTGGTTCCTTTTCTCTCCTCTTTGTCACGCAAAGCAGTCTTTTTTGCTTCACGCACCGCATACTCAAAAAGAGTAATCATCCTGCTGGGTTCTGACTGGTCTCTGGATTCTATCATGATCGGCTTCCGTGTTGTTTGAACCCATATGCAGGAAGATGAGGACATTAAAGGAGGAGACACGGAGGGATGATGAGCATGACACCTTAGACAGGACAAGGACAATCCAGAGACAACTGACACAACACCACAGGGCTGAATATATACTGACACAGACGAGAGTGAAATTACAGACACCTGCGGTGATTGGGATTAAACACAGGTGTGACGGTGTTGGATCACAGGAGGAGGGATGTTGAGGAAAGGCTGGTAAACATGAGGGAAAACACGACATGCAGGACCAGACCCCAGAAAACCTTACAGGATCTAGCTTTTATATGATATTTATGGTGCCAACCGCACCTGAACGTAACATCAGCCTGGACGCAACATACGTGGAAGGGTAGCGTGAAGGGACAAACTACCTACGACTCGTATTTTGCATTCACTCGGACAGAAAAACATGCCAAAAAAGCGACTTAAAATTCAAAACAAGCCCAAAACCCACAACCCGTGATTCACAAAATTTAGCGACTATAGAAAAAGAACATGCCCAAAGTCACTTATAATAAGCGGACTTGGCAACTATGGTCTGAGGTGCTATATTCAGCTCAGTCTTATAAATAGCACCTTCTCATAGTGGATCAACCAGTTTGCTACTGACAGACAAAACTAGCTGCTCATATGATTAAGGAGGACCATCAGCCTAACGATTGATTGTTAGCACCCTGATGGTTGCTTGCTGTTCACAAGGGGCTGAATTATCCTAGCAATAACAGCATTGTAAGAGGGGGACAGTTGTATAAATACATTACGGCAAAGACTGGTTAATCCCAAAGATCCAATCCCCTAGCACAAACAGAGTAATATTGTGTATGCTGTTCAGTGTCAGGAGGGCTGTGATCAGTCTTACATCGGGGAAACTAAACAGCCACTGGCCAAAAGGATGGCCCAGCACAGAAGAGCAACATCATCAGGCCAGGATTCTGCAGTCTACTCTCATCTCCAGTCTCTTTCAGGGAGGAAGATGTTCACATCCTTGATAGAGAGGAATGATGGTTTGAGAGAGGAGTAAAGGAGGCCATCTTTGTGAAGAGACCGTTCATCATTAAACAGCCGTGGAGGCTTCCGTGTTCAACTGTCCCCCTCTTACAATGCTGTTGTTGCTAGTATCACTCAGCCACTTGTGAATAGCAAGCAACCATCTGGGTGTTAACAATCCATCGTTAGGCTGATGGTCCTCCTGAATCATGTGAGCAGCTAGTTTTGGATGTCAGCAGCAAACTGGTTGATCCATTATGAGAAGGTGCTATGTATAAGACTGAGCTGAATACAGCACCTCAGACTGAAGAAGTCTTTCGGAGGAAAGATGAAACGTTTCTACTCTACAATTTTTTTTTATTTTATTTTTTTTTATGTTTTGTTTTTTGAATGTCCAGAGGACCAAAAATAACTTTTTTAGATTTTTCTACCTAGATTATTGAACATTCATCAGGGTAAAATGAGAAAGGTTTGCAAGCTCAATCGTCCAAATAGATAACAACAAAAAATATTAAATCATGGCATCTGGACCAGTTTCTTTAAGGGAGAAGTGTTTCATTCCCCCATCCACATGTAAAATGAGCTCAATTTATTTTCTATGAGAAAAAAACAGCAAAAAGACTAAATATTTCAAAAAGCCAAAGCTGCACCAAATCCAAAAGTCATAGTAGGATTGTCCTGAAAGAGCTGAAGGTGTTGATATGTGATTTGTTGAAACAGCTTGAATACTGCAGGACGAGAAATGTGCCGACAAACATACTGAAGAAAATCTAAAAAAGCTAAGGCCCTGTTTACACGGACACTGTGTGGGGGAAACGGAACTTTTGGGTATGTTAATTAGATTGAAAGTTTTGCGTTGACATGGGCGAATTCTGTGGATACGACTCTCCCCCCCCCACCCCCCGTCCTCATGACTTTACTGTAGTTACCATGCTGGGCCATTAGATGGCGCTGTGATTTTTGGAACCTTCACTACTGCGCATGCGTGCTGCCTGAGGTAAACAGAGCAGACGAGGCAGCCTGTTTTCCTCTCTGGCTAAAAGTTCAGCTACTACAAGTTGTTGTCAACAAGTTAACAACAAGTTAAAGCTGGAATTTGGATAAGAGTCAACAGATTTGACACCAAGTGGGACCGCTTCATCTAACAAGCTGCACACCAGTTGTTGACTGGACCGGAACCGCGTCAACATGTCTGACTTTAGTCCGTGAGAATCAGCTGATTTGCAGCAGCGCTACAAGGTAAACAATGGCCCTCATGCACGAAACAGTTCGTATTCTTATCCTAAATGTCTCCTACTTTTGTTCGTACGAAGTGTTCGTACGAACATGCCACGTCAGATCCAACAAAGTCTTCTATCGTCAGGAAATGTGTGTATATGAGCTGTGTAAATAATGATGAATCCCACCTGTTCTATTCACCTGCTCGTGCACGCGGGAGGTTATTTACATAATTCCCACCCCTCAAAACACCATATAAGGATATAGTTTCCTGCCACCGCGAGCAGGAAGTGTCCATTCATTCCGGCTTTTATGCGTCAGAAAACACACAAACGCGTTTGGCGAATTAAAATTGACTCGCCTTTGATCATAGTGTCAGCCCCGGATCTGAGCGCAGACCCACACAGAATACAGATGACATCAGTGAGCGCCCACAGTCAACAGGCAGTTTATATTAAAAATGACATGAAACAAGCTGGTTTCGCCTTTCTTCTCCCCTGTCTCTGCAGCGGCGCTGTGTATTTATGTGTGTGTGTGTGTGTGTGTGTGTGTGTGTGTGTGTGTGCCGACAGTGGCACGGGGTGGGGGAGCCGTGCCGACAGTGGCGCGTTGCGTGGCACACGGTGGTCGACATGAGTGGCGCGGGGTGGGGGCGCGTGGCGTGGTTGCGCGGGCGCGTTGCGTGGCACACGGTGGTCGACATGAGTGGCGCGGGGTGGGGGCGCGTGGCGTGGTTGCGCGGGCGCGTTGCGTGGCACACGGTGGTCGACATGAGTTGCGCGGGGTGGGGGCGCGTGGCGTGGTTGCGCGGGCGCGTTGCGTGGCACACGGTGGTCGACATGAGTTGCGCGGGGTGGGGGCGCGTGGCGTGGTTGCGCGGGCGCGTTGCGTGGCACACGGTGGTCGACATGAGTGGCGCGGGGGGTCACGCGCGGGTGGCGCAAGGTGGTGGACGTGGGGTGGGGGTGTTGAAGCCGCTTTAATTAAACCAATATGTGTGGTTGCATTTAATTGTTTTTAAACTCAAAATATTTTCTAAATAACGAAATATAAAGTTATTAGTGGAGAAAAGGCAGTCTGGATGACAGCAGACCGACGCTCCTAAAATATACGACAGGTCTGGACCACACGTAAATTTTGTTCGTATCTGAAAAAAATCCTAGGATACGAAAACATTGTTGGATGCCGCAAATGATCCTAAATCACTCGCACGCACAGGATAAGAACAAATCTGTGCGTACGAACGGTTTGTGCATGAGGGCCAATGTTCTTAATAATGTTTCCTTGTGTTTAGTTCGATCACAGAACAACCAACTGAGGTTTTATTTTTATTTTTTTCCTGCGAGGTCGAAGCTGTTCCACGAAGCGGACCGGCGGTTCGGATGTGGGTCCAGTGTCCACCAGGATGAAAACAACAGAGTCCAGTTCATTAAAGTTCGGTTAACGTGTTTTTAAAAGTGTTCAATTTAATTCTCAGTGTTTGTGACATGAGTTTGTGGTGTTGAATAAACAAATAAATAAAAAATCAACCTGGTGTCTTCATTTTCAGCAGCATGTTAGGCATGACGTAACGAGTCCAGATAGCTTCATTTAGCTCAGATAAATTTAAATATCTCCCACGCTAACATAAATACTGTTTATTATTGTTAAACTGTTAATATATAGCACATTTAGTATGTTATAGTGCAGCGTGACACGTGAAATGTCCGACTGCCTCGTTAACAGCGACAACTGGATCCAGGCAGCTGGCTCTCTTCCAACACAGATGCAGGTAAGGTGTAGAATAATTAAATATGAGAATCAAAATATATTCCATCAGCTATAGTTCAGAAAGTGGTGCGTGTGTCCACTGTCCAGTCCACCGCCATTGTTAAAATGCCGGCTGTCTGCGCGTGCGTGCTGCGTGCATGTGTTCAAACAAAAGCTCCGCGGGAGATGTTTACATTATCAACGGGGGGTCAGCGAAAAACTTCCACCTTGAGAGAGTCAGAAAAGTATCGGAGTCAAAGAGGGGGGCCAGCAGCGTCGTGTAGGCGATAAGCAAAGTCGCAAAGAGAAAGTAGCGGTTACACTCAAAATACGCGCCGTGTAAACTGGCCCTAAGTCTGGTCCTCTGGACATTCAAAAAACAAAACAAAACAAAGCAAAAAAATTGTAGAAACGTTTCGTCTTTCGTCCGAAAGACTTCCTCAGTCTGAGGTGCTGGGTTCAGCTCAGTCTTATAAATAGCACCCTCTCACAGTGTTACACAACCAGTTTGGCTGATGACAGCCGAAACCAGCTGCTCACATGATCATGGAGGACCATCAGCCTAACAATGGATCGTTAGCACCCCGATGATTGTGAGCAGCTGGTTTCGGCTGTCATCAGCCAAACTGGTTGAAGTGCAAATGGCGAACAACTTTTTTAAATCTAGCAGATTTGACCATTTCGTGAAACAGTTAAGCTCAGGAACCCTTGTGCTATAAAGTCAGCTAAGAAACATATTTTCTTAGGCGTTTATTTAGCTAAATTTAAAGAAATAAAGCTGTCCCACCCGCGCGCATGAAATGGCGAACTACTTTTTAAATCCAGCAGATTTGATCATTTCGTGAAACTGTTAAGCTCAGGAACCCTTGTGCTATAAAGTCAGCTAAGAAATATATATTTTTAAGTGTTAATTTAGCTAAATTTAAAGAAATAAAGCCATCCCACCCGCGCGCATGAAATGGCGAACTACTTTTTTTAATCCAGCAGATTTGACCATTTCGTGAAACGGTTAAGCTCAGGAACCCTTGTGCTATAAAGTCAGCCAAGAAATATATTTTTTCCCAGCAAATAAATAATTGTTTTACCGTGTTTTCTTGTAAAGTAAGTCCTTCATGCGGGCTCGCTTCTGTGGCCGCCATTTTGAGCAGGGCAAATGAGGCGCTGACGCGTCGTGTAGCGGTGACGCATAACAGGTAATAGCCAATAGGGCCCCTTAGGGCGGGCCCCGCTCTTAAATCAACCGGACGACTGCTCACGGACCACATCCGGCGCTGACCGGATGTGGTCCGTGAGCAGTCGTCCGGTTGATTTAAGAGCCCGTAAATAAGTTTTTTTGTTTTTACTGATAGATAATTAGTTATTAGCGGTACTGCATTTTAAATAGAAATACTGTAGCGCAAATCCGCTTGTGAATTATAAAAATGTGTAAATCCGCTATAGCGCTAGCAAATTGTTTAGGTCCGCTATTAGCGGATTAGCGCTTTAGCGGGCTGGTGCCCACCACTGGTAATTACTGAACATTAATGCACTGGACTCTGCTCTGTTTTCATCCTTGATACTGGTCCCATCCAAACTGGTCCCTGATGGAACGACAGCTGCTCGACCTCTTAGGAAAAAAATAAAAATAAAAACTCAGTTGTTTGTTGTGTGATCGAAGTAAACACAAGCAAACATTATTAAGAACGTTGATTTACCTGCTGTAAATCAGCTGATTAGCACGGACTAAAGTCCAACATCGTCGACTCGGTTCTGGTCCACTCAGCGACCGATGTGGAGCTTGTTGGATAAAGTGGGTCCCGCTTGGCGTCAAATCTGACGACTCTTATCCAAATTCCAGCTTTAACTTGTTGTTAAGTTGTTGTTAGCTAAACTTTTAGCCCAGAAAAAAGCAGACTGAGGAAACACGCATGTGCATTAGGTGAAGGTACAAAATTCACAGCGCCATCTAATGACCCGGCATGGTAACTACAGCAGATTCATGAGGGGGGGGGGGATTCCTGCGGATGCATGTAAACACAGAATTTGTCCGTGTCAACGCAGATCTTTTCCTCTAATTAACATACAAAAAAAAAACTATGTTTCCCCCCATTGTGTCCGTGTAAACAGGGCCTAAGATCACTCCCTCTCTTTGTCCCCCCTCTGGACTGGTGAGATGCTTCAGGGGCCACGGTTGTCTCAGAATATTCCACAGGCAACTCACAAACTTGCTTCTTCCCTGCTGAGGCAAAGCGCATATACTCTACACACACACCAGAACATACCAGCCTACTTAAAGGCAACTAAAATATAAATACTCCTAATACCGGGTACGTATCTGCAGAGAATACATTTTCAAAAAAGTAGAACAATGAATTAATCTTTTCCTGCATTCTTTTGCATTAAAAAGCTGTACATTTTAGCAGTTTTTCTAATGCCCCTATTAATTGTTCATGTTAGCCAGGTCTTGGGGGCTTATCCATTTCCTTGATTTTCATATCACAGCCATGGAAGCCACTGTGAAATGTGCAAATTGACCATCCCAGAGTAATTGCGAGGCCATCTCTTGTGCACTCTCCAGTAAAACTCCCACCTTCATTACCATTCATGAAATGCAGCTCTTTCTCAGGGAAATATGGAGAAATGCAAATGTTTAAAGGGTGGTGGAGGCCGCAGCGGTCTGCGGGGAGGCCATTGTGCTCCACTCTGGTCGGCCATGACTTTTATTTACTGTGGCATAGACCCGTGTCGACTCACGGAGATGCACACAAGAGTGTACACACACTCAGGCACAGATAGCGAAAGGGCTCTTTCTCCACCCCACCCTCCTCCCCTTCCTCATTCTCTTGCTCGTTCACATAAGTATATAATATGGCAAAGAGCAGAATGATGCTAAGAAATGAAGTTCTGAGTAAAAAGAAATGAGGGTCCTGGAGATACTTCAGTACATTAAAGAGAATCACACTTACTATTAAATTTAAAAGAGAAATTGCAAGTCTGGTTTGTTGACACAAGATGATGAAGCAAGAATGATGTTAGAGAAGGTGAAACTCTCCTTGTGCTGTGATTATGAATCACGGAAACCATCTGAATATAATGAACTCATCAAAACGCAGAAATTTGCTGCAGAAACTTTGAGGCAAGGCAACCTTGGAGATAAACTCACACCCGCTTTTGATAAAGTAATGACTGTGCAGAAGCCGGCAATGGATTATCAGTGAAGTCTGTGTTATCATATCTCACTCGGAGTGTATTTAATGAACTAGATTGCGGGTTTTCTGTTTATGTAATGTGAAATAAAAGAGAAATGCTCCTTTTCTTCAGTTTGGAAGTTCAGCTTGGGCATTGTGTTTACACTGGTGCTGGATGCATGCTGTGCAGTCTTGATTCCCCTGTAGCCACCGGGAGTGTGCTGAAATGATATGATGAACGTTCCATTCGCTGCAAGATAAACTACGCATATTTTCCCAAGATGAAAAAAAAATACTGCAGTGACAGAAAAAAGGACTTTATCTCAAAAGACACACAACATGTTCGCCTACTCTCCATATACACTGGCCAAAAGACGATGTGGGTCTGTATGGGATACAGACAGGAGGAGAGATGGTATACTGTATATAGCTGTACCCAGTGAATACAGTAAATGGTAAATTCAAAGAGCTACCTCTCCACTACAGCAGTGGATAGGATTATAGAGTTGAGCTGACAGCCAGTAAATTGGATTTTAGTCAAACCAGGAGGAGGAGGGGAAGGGACTGAACACAAATTGGAGGGGTACAACACTGACGACACATGCCAAAAATGAGAAATGTGCAATTTTTTTTTACGACAAACACAGACATGGACATGCACTGATAGGAGACACCCGATTGACAAAAAAAAAAGAAAAGAAATAAAAGAAAAAGAAAAGTTATTTCATAAAACATGAGGGATTTCAGTCCAGTGTTGCTGTTTGATGATAATAGTTCTCCTACAAATTGCTGAATACAAGTATACAAAAAAAAAAACTTTACCTTTTTGTGTTCTCACTTCAAGACATAAACATCTTATATGCACAGTTAGATTCAATTCAAGTCACTTGTCTTCCCCTCATCTTCTGAAGGAGATGCCAGCCATTTTATCTCTGCTCGGTCTCTTTGGTTTGACCATCTACACAGTGCATACGAGGACAAAAAGTGTGAAGTTTCATACTTTCAAGGCACCTCCAGCACTGCACTTCCTTTTAAAAACAAAAACATTAGGTATGAGTGTATAATAGATAAACGAGAGGAGAGAGGATGGTTTAACATGGTGCTAACTGTGACAGTGCGTGGGTGGATGAGAGGGAGGATGATGGCTTGAAACTCACATTAGGAAACATCTCCCCCTATCGGGAGGATCCACGTCTAAACTGAGCCATTTGCCACACAGCACGCAAGAGGAATGATGACAACAAATTACGCCATCATTTGGATGCACTATAAGCTGCCCACACATTTACACACCCCAGCATGCGTGAGCGTGACTTGATTTCACTGTAATACTTGGGAGGTCCTGCTCCTCCTGACAGACTCTTCTTGCACACGTGTGCACTCGTTGCAAAGTGCAATTGAAATAATAATAATATAAAATAAAAATAAAAACATTCAGATCTGTCTGCAGCAATAAAGCCTGCCAGCATGATGGAAAGAAACGTGGCTTTATTCTGTCTTAGTTTACCACATTGACCCATTGTTGGTCTCTCTCAGTTTTTCCACCTTTTCCACCCTCTCCCTCCCTTTTTGCCCCCCTTTGTTTCTGTAACACCCCCACCCCCATACGCACACACACATTTGATCCCCTTGTCATTGGCTGGTTGGGCTGCAAGGGGTCACATGTGACAGCGCTAAGAGTCAGCAAGCCACAGAGCAGCACTACAGAGATAATTGCCATGTGATAAAGAGGTGATTGCCTGCTAGCACCAGGGGAGAGTAATGCCATCAGGTTGCAATAAAAAAGCAGATGTCTGACACTAAATGAATGCTACTAGAGCCTAGGCAACTTTCTTTGCTCCTTTTCATCTCGTGCACTTGTCTTTTGTCCTCTTGTGTCAGTCTGTCTGCCTTTCTCTTTGCTCCTCCAAGATGGAAGAAAAGGTAGAAAGAAAAGCTTGTGTCTGTGATGATGAAGACTCGGTTATGCTCATTCTTCACCAAAGACATGCTATCTGCTGGGTAGTGCATAAATAAAGGAAAGGAATGGTTTTTGAATATAAAGCCTTTGAATTTCTGAAAGACAAATAAGCATAAGAAAAGTAAAATAGAGCGACTTTGTTTTCCCTGTCAACAGAAGCTTACGTCTTCCTGCTTCTTGCTTTATTTATTTATTTATTTATTTATTTATTTATTTATTTATTGTTGTTGAAGTCAGATTGCATTAACTAGTGCATTCCAATGTAATTACATGCTTGAGTTTCCAATTTGCTGGATTTTAATTTGGAAGAAAGCATAAATTGAAATCAAGTTTTTATCCATGACAATCTGACAGATGGCATTATGGGATGCATTAACTGAGACATGAATTCCATAAAAGGATGACATTCTAGAAATGCTAGTATTTACTCTTTCTCCATCCATGACTGCAGTTTGAAAAAAGTTTACAAGATAATTGCAAATTTATATTTGTCACAAAGTCCTGTGATTCTTAAAGAAAGCAGCAATGAGCATTGTTTATACTTTCTTCAGTGTTTAAATAATTGTTCAGATATTTTAAAATTAAGGTTCTTTTTGGATGTTTGGAAGAAAACAAAACTGCAGATCATTGAGCTAATCGTTAACCAAGCAGAACCATGACCACTGTTGTTTTAAATCTCTTCCGATCTTTAAAAATACAGCCAATTGTGCAAAAAGTACTTGATTAGTCTTTAAAATGCTATTAATTTTGCGTTAAACAGTTATTTATAATAATAATAATAATAATCAATGTATTTAAAAGCACCTTTCAGGACACCCAAGGACACTTTACAGCAAGACAAATTGAAATATAAAATACATAAAGATTATAAAATACAAAATTATATAAAATACATTTAGTGAAGTTAAAGCTGCAGTCTGCAGTGCTGTAGTGCAGTCTGTAAGTTTTCTAAAAATATATTTTTAACATATTTCCTCACTCTGTCACTATCTCCTGACAGTCTGATGTTAGACAAAGCAATCTCTGAAAAAACTGCTTCTCCAGGTGGAAAATAAGCATTTCTAAAAAGCCACAGTGACCCGCCGTTAACCAGCCAATAAAAACAGAGTTTTTAACCAGCCAATAAAAACAGAGCTTCTCACTTCTCACGCTCCTAACCCACGCCCCCCGCCTGTCCCAGCCCCCGCGGCCGCGCAGGTTCTCGTTGAAATAATTGCAAAGCGATGCAAAACTGTTTTGTATGTGACACAAATGTATTAAATTCCCCTTCTTCATCCCTGATCTGGACTTTTCTTTGGGTTTTTTGCCAAAAGTCAAGTGATCACTTTCTCCTCCGCTGAGTCATGACAGAAACATTGAGGAAATGAATGAATTTGTCACAAGCGAATTAAACTCATGTCCAACGTGGCTGTGCGCGGCTAAGCAGATTTCATGGTGTTCTGGTGTGCTGGACCAGCACTCCCTGTTTTTATTTTATTTTTTAGAATGTTTTATTAACACACAGAACTTCGCAGCGGCTGACAGGACATGCAGTGGAGGCAGAGCATTCGGAAGCAGAGCTGAATTTCACCGAGACCAAGAGGGAGCAGAGCCATATATGGCTCTGAGGGGGGAGGGACCAGAATGCTTTCCCAGATGAAAATTTTCCTAAGTGCTGCGTTCTACAAAAACTGCAGAGTGCAGCTTTAATGATAAGCTAGTCTAAAGCGATGTGTTTTCAGAGCAGTCTTGAACAGAGAAAGAGAGGTGGTAATAATAATAATAATAATAATAATAATAATAATAATAATAATAATAATAATAATAATTTTATTTAAAAGCGCCTTTCAGGACACCCAAGGACACTTAACAAACCAATACAGTGTAATACAGATCAAACAATATCAGCGACAAATTGAAATATAAAATACATAAAGATTATAAAATGCAAAATAATAAAAATACATTTAGTAAAGTTAATGATAAGCTAGTCTAAAGAGATGTGTTTTCAGAGCAGTCTTGAACAGAGAAAGGGAGGTGGTGTTTCGAAGGTCTGGCGGTAGGGCGTTCCAGAGGTGAGGGGCAGAGCAGGTGAAGGCCCTGCTCCCCATGGTGGAGAGGCGGGCAGAGGGTACATGGAGATGTAGTGAAGAGGAGGATCTGAGAGAGCGTGATGGGATGGAGATTTGTAGGAGGTCAGATAGATAAGGAGGGGCAAGGTTGTGGATAGCTTTGAACGTGAGGAGTAGAATTTTGAAGATGATGCGTGATTTAACCGGGAGCCAGTGGAGCTGCTGCAGGACAGGAGTGATGTGGTTATAGTAGGAGGTTTGAGTGATGACACGGGCAGCTGAGTTCTGGACCATCTGTAACTTGTGGAGAGATTTGTTGGGGAGGCCGTAGAGAAGGGAGTTGCAGTAATCGATACGGGAAGTCACAAGGCTGTGCACCAGGATGGCTGTGGAGCGGGGTGTGAGAGAAGGACGGAGACGGTTAATATTACGGAGGTGGAAATAGGCAGACCGAGTAATATTGTTGATGTGTGAAGTGAAGGAGAGAGTGGTGTCGAGGATGACACCGAGGCTCTTGACCTGAGGGGAGGGGGATAGCAGAGAGTTGTTAAGGGGGATGAGAAGATGTCGTTGGGAGTTGCAATAGTCGATACGGGAAGTCACAAGACTGTGCACAAGGATGATGAAATCATTTACATGCACAATTAGCAGCAACAGGTAGCTTTAGCCTGTTTGTTGCAAACTGGGAAACTTTCTACATAAATACTGTATACAGTACTAGTTCTGCTTGAATAAACAATTCATTTGAATTTGATATGGATTTTAATGTTTTTAAGCTAACATTTGCATGAATTGCTATTTCCTTTTATAAACTGAAGTTGCTTTAAGTATGACGGAGCTTTAAGGCCACGCACAAATAATAATAAAAAAATCACATTGCTACGCTAAGAAAAAAAAAATTAAAAGCCATGAAATTATGAGAATAGTCTTAGTATTACGAGAATAAAGTCGAATAAAGTCTTAATATTAAAAGAAGGAAGTTGTACGAGTCTTGTTGCATTTTTTTCCACGAGTCAGATCCATGACACAACATGTCAATCAATCCAGTAGGCGTGTCAGCAAATGACCAATCCGAATCTAAATGAGTCGTAATATTATTCGAACTCCGACAAAATAAAGTAGGGTTCACCATATTTTAACTGTGGTAAAATGAAGAATGTTGAGCATCTTGTTGTTATACTTTGGTATTGGTTTTACAAATAAGGAGATAGTTAATCTGTTCGCAAATCAGCAACAGATTGTTATCAGTATCAGGACTTTGAAACTGCTTACAGTAAGGTGGTACACTCTGGTGTCTTGATTGACAGGTTGTGTCGTAGATCTGACTCATGGAAAAAATAAAAATAAACAAGAGCTGTAAAAAAGTCTTGTACAACTTTCTTCTCATAATATTAAGACTTTATTCGAGTTTATTCTCATAATACTATGACTTTATTCTTGTAATTGTATGACTTAAAATAAAAATTCTTAGCGTGGCCCTAAAGCTCCATCATACTTTAAGATATCCACAATAGGGAAAATATTTTTTTATACATAGCATTTACTCAGAACATTTTTTTCAAAGGGTTTGACCTTTCGAACCTTAATCTCAAGTGTCATGACACATAGCCTTTCAGACCTCTTTTTCATTTGTTTCTTTGCCACAGTTTTTTTTTGCATCTGCTACTCTGCTTCTGTCTTTTTCTATATATACTTGCTTAAAGACTCTATTCATCTTACTCCGAAAAGAAATGTCAGCTTGTCAAGTCGATGTAAAATCAAGCACAAGGCATTAACAGGTAGCAGTCTTCAGGCTCGTAGTTAATGGATGAAGCGCTTGCATTGGACAATCTACAGCAGGATAGTCACACTCAGGTTACCTGACAGGGGCACTTCAGGAGAATAATTGGCCTTTTTGTTGCTGTTTCCATATGCAAATGCAAGCGGTGTGGCATTCTTTACCTCCACTGCTTCACATTATTGTCATTAGCATCAATGAAATTGGTAGAGCAGTTTTATTTCTGCCTAGAGTATATGAGACAGTCCCAGGCCATGGCCATCAGCAACTCCCCTGACACATACTAGCTATGTAGCATTAAACAGATGCAAAGACAGCAGCAAGAGGTTGGTCCTACCATGTTTGTATTCCTTTACCACACAGGTCTGCATGCTTGACTGGCAGCTCCACAGCCTGCAAAAGATTATTGATTCCCTAGATAAACCCACTGGTTCACAAGCTGTAAAAACTATTGTACAATGATGGATTTAAAAAAAAAAGTTGGCATCTGGCACTCTGAGTGGGTTTTTGCACCAGGAGAATTTAAAAGAGTGCGGAAGCTCAAATAGTCTTTATCACTCTTAGGTGGTATGTGCGTGTATGTCTTTGTGCACGAGTGCTGTACTAGGCAGTGGTGCATGTGAGCATGTCCTATGCATATGACTAAAAACTCCATGGACTGCATTTGATTATTTTAGCCCTTCTTTCTAAACCCATAAATGCAAAGGAATGTTATTGATTTGATCTCTTTACAGGATTGTCCAACGGGATAAAATAAGCATTTACTTACTTACACATTCTTGAATGTGACTTCCTGGATCAATTCAACGAACTGTAAAAACTGTTAGCAAAAGTGTACAGTATGTAATCTGTATGCAAAATACCACATGGTGTCCAACTTTATTGTAAAACAAAGCAGATTTTAGGCTCTGGAAGAATTTCAAACTTCAAGCAGCAATCATCACGAATAGATGAGGAAAATTAAAGATGAGCACGAGGAAAATTAGACAGGAGTGGGAGGCGACTGTGGAATTTCTATACAGACAAAGTATTGTGAAGTCTGACAATTATAAAGAAAAAGGCATTGTAACTCTGCAAACTTTGCTTGTCCCCTGAGCACAGAGATAATGTGCACATGTCAATGCCTTGATTTGTATGAGCCCAACAGACAGCTATTAAATTGTTTCTGCAGCTGGTGACGGGTTTCCAGCTGGGAGGATAGGCAGATTCACTAAACATAGGTTGACAGGCTTCTTTTTTCTTCTCTTTCTTTTCTTCTGCTCTACTTTCTCTGTACTTCCATGCACTACTCATCCATCAACCTCAACATCCATCCGTCCCTATGCTCTGCCCTCGCTATGTTTCGCTCTTTCTCCCCTTTCTCCATCTTTTCCTGACTCTTTTGCAACTTACTCTATTTTTCATCACCATCTGTCCTCCCCTAACCTCCCCATCACATCCCTGCACCTCCTGCTCTCTCCTCCAAATCCCTTCCAACCACCACCCTCTCCTCCACCCATCTCTCCATGTCCATCTTCTTTAGCTCATGCAGCAGCAGGCTGCCATCATGGCAGCAACCCACGGAGGTTATCTCACTCCAAGCGTGGCCTTCCCCACCACACAGATCCACCAGATGGGGGCGCTCAACATCAACAGCCTTCCACCCACCCCCATGACCCCGGTGTCGGGTGAGTTTCATCAAATCCTGGGTGAGCACTTAGTTTCATTCCCTTTCCTTCTGTGTGTTTGTGTTTCTGTAGCACACAGTGTGGGTGTGTG
>JBBPBX010007303.1:0-33224 GCA_038048925.1 Garcialebias charrua | reverse complement strand
ATCGATAAAGGCATCGATATTGATAATTTCTTATCAATTCCCATCCCTAGGGGGCAGAGCAGGCAGAGTGTTTAGCATTCTGACTGCCTGATGAACAGAGCTGTCTCTCAGTCTGCTGGTTCGAGCCTGGAGACTCCTCAGTCTCCTCCCTGATGGCAGCAGTCTAAAGCGGCTGTGTAGTGGGTGTGTGGGATCACCTGCCATGCAGTGGGCTTTCCGAGTGAGGCGTTTGCTGTGTAAGTCCTGCAGTGAGGGGAAGGAGGTGCTCAATCAGTTTATCAAATTTTGAGCTAAAATTTGATGTGGTAGTAGCTGAAAAGTCATTGGCTATCCAAACACCATGAGTGACATTGGTGATATTGTATTATTTTTTATATGTTTTGTCTAAGATTATATTTTTATTACTCTGAAAATGTGGTTTAACGGGTGGCAATTAATATGTATTCCTTCAAGATATCCTAGGACCTTTAATTACCTTTTGTTTGGGGACTCACATTTATTAATTTTCAGAAAATGACCATTTAAAGGTTATATACGTACAGTATTGGCATTGGTTTATATTTGGCAGCACAATGGCTCATTAGTTTGCACTGTTGGCTCACAGCAAGAAGGTCTTGTGTTCAATCCCAGGTTGGTCCTGGGGTCTTTCTGTGTGGAGTTTGCATGTTCTTCTTGTGCTTGCATGGGTTTTCTCCCGGCACTCCAGTTTCCTCCCACAGACCAAAAACATGCATGTAAGGCCAGGCCTCCCTTGCATAAGAGATCTGTGATCTCAGTGGGATTTGTCTGGATAAATAAAGGTTAATAAATAAATAAATACAATATTAAACCTATTTTTTCCCTTTTTACACACTATTTTGGTTGGTTCGGCTGGCAATGTTCACAGCGATGCCAGCCTGACTTGCTGGTTTTGGTTTGCACACTTCTGGAACTTCTGGTTCTGAGCGTGCGCTCAACTCACAGAAAGCCGCTCAGAACCCATCCTCGCTCCAGAACCCGACCTGGCCGAACCCCGACTCAGAACCAAAACTAAAATCTAAAACCTAAAATCCTGTTTCATCCTCCTGGTTCTGAGCGCAGCTCTGACTCGCAGAAAGCCGCTCAGAACCCGTCCTCGCTCCAGAACCCATCCTGGCTGAACCCCGACTCAGAACCAAAACTAAAACCTAAAATCCTGTGTCATCCTCCCGGCTCTGAGCGCAGCTGTGACTCGCAGAAAGCCGCTTCAGAACCGTCCTCATGGCCGAATCCCGACCCGGGGTGAGAGGTGGACCGGGACCGCCTGGGACGGACGTGGAAGCGATTTTTATAAAATTGAAAAAGGAATTGAAATTGAAAAAGACTTCTGGACAGAAGTCGAAATGTTTTCTGCAACAAATAAAGTCCAGTTGATCCTGTATTGAACGCCTTTTTTGATTTTTATAAACATTTTATGTATTAAAAAAATCAGTTTTTATTTAAATCGCTTCAGCGGTTTTTTTTGTAACAGTTTTTGTATAAAAACAAAATATTTGTTTATTTAAAAATCGCTTCCACGTCCGACCCAGACCGTCCCCAGTCCGCCTGACTGCCGGGATGAAATTCAGCCTTCATAATTACGTGAGACTGGGGTCCGGCAACGGCCTTGTGCGAGTCACCAGCTTGTATTATCCTTCACAGTGAACAGCGGAAATCTGAGCATGCAAGGCTGGGATCCGAAGCCTGAGCCCTGAGTCGGCACCACGAAGGAACTTCATTTCATTTCATTCATTTGTTCATTTATATAGCACTTTACACAACCACGGTGGTGGTGACCAAAGTGCTTAACAAAAAACAGTGCAGTACTTAAAAAGACAGATTAAAAATCAAGAAAAACACAACATAAAAGCAAAATTAAAACCAGAACTTCCGCGTGACCAGCGGAACATGGAGCCGGGGAGATGACGCCCTGCGCGGCTTGGCTCAGAGGCTCATGGGCAGAGGACCGAGTGAGACCAGAAGAGCTCCATCCAGATTGCTCTGAATTTTTTGTTGATCACCAAGCACAAAAAATGCCAGCATGTCTACGGTATATGGAAGCAGTTTTGTCTCAAATTTCAAATTAAATATCTTTAAAATAGGTCCAGATACTGCTCCATCCGAGAAATTGCAAATGGCTGCTCAATATTTTGAAAAGTTTCTGGAAGATTCAGTGACTCCGCCCCCGACCAATCAGGGACTGACAGTGTTCTGACATCACGTTTTAGTACCTACTCATTCTGGTTAGAACCACAGAGCAGAGGGTCCTGAAAATATTAACAGTTCTAATGGAAAAGCCTCAGAACCAGGCCAAGTAGGGTAAAGTAGGGCAGTACCGGTACTAATGGAAAAGGGGCATAAGATCCCCTCTCCCCTTTTTCACACTTGCATCCATGACATCTTTAGGGTTCATTGAAGGAATATATAACATTTCTGGCAAAGCTGTCTCTATAAGTAGGCCAACAGATTCTGACACTACTGAGAGACTGTAGGATGCCTGCTACAATTTAGCAGAATAATTCATTGTAATATCCCAGTCTGGTATTGGAGAGCTTTGACAGAGGCCTAATTTATGCATCAAGTTGTTTCATCAATCAAAGCAGACTTTGAAAAAGCTTTATCTTTGATATTTGCTCTGTGTACACAAGTATGAAAGGCATAAAGGTAATGCCTCCGTTTTGCTCCAAAATGAGAGCTCAAGCCTCCAAATAGCTAAAGTAAAGCTCTTGAGTAATGCTCTGATGATGCTTTATAAAAATAAAAACATTTTGAGACATGGAATAAAAGTGTGATTTTAGGTGTTAATTTGAACAATCAAGTTAACCTCTGCATCAGGAAACCCGTTTTCTGACAGCAGGTTGGACTTCAGTGAGGCTCAGAGGTTAAGGGTGCTACTCCAGGAACAATGACACATCCACTTGATCAACAGATGCAGAGCATTTAGGCTTGATGGTGCATGCACTGTTTGCCAGATGGCTTAGCTGATTAGAGTATGTATCCTTACAATGATGCATGATGATGCTTTTTGAAAATAATGTTCACCAGGTGCCGCTCCCAGAGTGTTGCAGAAGAATTAAAAGTTAGACAAAAGAATGGAGAGAGGGAGACAAACAGACAGACAGAGAAGAAAAGCTGGAGCTGGGTAGGGGCGTAGAGAGGGCGATGGGAGGGAAATGAGGAGAGATGCGTATCCCGCTGGGTACCGGTATATGTGGAGAGGAACATGCGGTGTCAAGGATGCTTTGTTTGGATGAGAGAGGAGTGTAATCAAAGTCTCTTTAATGTTCTGTTGCATGGTGTCGTTCTGCAATGAAGATGAACAGGCAGAAGTGCATTTAACACAAAATGTACCGCAGACACTGCACAGCCAGGGACGGCCTTCTTAACAGTCTCCCTGGATGTGCCATAACATCTCTGCTGGATTCAAACATGCTTACACCACTGATGCAAAACACTTCCATGGTGATGAACACTAGGAAACTAATGAGCTGTTTGACTTAGTGATCTTTCTTAATAATACCTGTCCTCCATGGCTGCTGGCCACGTGGGATCAAGATAAAATTGTTTAGGGACTACTTCTAAAACAAGCAATTGGTAAGAATTATTTAAAGGCGTAACATTCCTTGAACATATCGCCAGCCACCTTTCATGACAGAGTTTTAATTCAAGATGGCTGCCACACAAACATGTTACAACATGCGCGTAGCCAGGCCTCCTCATCCCTTGTTCGCCCGGTTCGAACGAACCGCCCACTTTGCCTATGAAGTCCCATCTAGTCATTCTATGAGGGGCGGTTCGTTCGTTTATAAATGTGGACCTTAAAATATAGACACGTACTGGTAGCTCACTGGAAACGCATTACTTTGCCTATTAAGTCCCAACTAGTCATTCTATGAGGGGCGGTTTGTTTATGATAAATGTGGAGCTCAGAAACACACATGTCCTGGTGGCTCACTGGGTAATGCATTGCGCCGTTAGCTGCTTCTAACCTTATCTAGACCTCGTGGGTTCGATTCTCATAGGTATGACTTTTTTTTTTTTTGATTATTTATTCATTCCAGATTAAAAAACTTTATGCTTTATTTCTTGTGGTTTTGTAAATAGTTTTCTTGTGTTTTTTTAATCTGGAATGAATAAAAATAAAAAAACGTTGTCCCATGTGGGAATTGAACCCATAAGGTTCGGATCGGCGAGCCAACGCTCTTCTCACTGCACCACAAGGCCTGCTTGTCTGATAGGGTCCAGATTTATTTTAAACGAACCGCCCCTCATGAAATTCTGGCTACGCCTCTGTTACAGGTGTAGATTAAAAATGTTCTTCCCTGGCTTTGACCTCTGACCCTTAGATTGTCTACCAGAATCACCATGAACTGCTTTCTTTAAAGTTACTTTTGACTTGAATAATTAATGTCTGATGTTTTACCACGACTGTCCTTAAACAGAGTATGTTATGCTTTTGAGAGAAAAAAACACTCATACTGTATATGAAACAGGTTTAATTTAATTATGACATATGTTAACATGAATAATGTTGATTTTTTTTGCAGTCATAATGAAATCATGTGAAATATTATAATGTGTTTTAACATACGTTCATTGTTTTGTTTTTCAGGAAATAACTTTGTTGAGAGACACCTGTGTGTAAATGTTTTTGAGCTGGAATCTGTTTATATCAGAGGGGAGTCTTAACATCTGAGAGATCCCCAAAACTCTTCGGAGAGCTGAGAGTTCAAACAAAGTTTTTTTGTCTGACACTTTTAGTTTGCCTGTTTCCCCTCATACTGATGTGTTCGGCTGATGTCCGTCTCATTTACTCCTGAGCTAAGAAAACGTTGGTTACATATTGTAACCCCAGATTCTATGAGTATAAGCATAGCCCTTTAAGGCCGTCGCTATTGGGTATCCCCTGCACGTCAGCGCGCACTGAAAAACTTTAGTCCACGCCCACCTGCTGTGTGGGCCCACCCCATCTGTATAAATTATGGTGACACGGGAAAATCAGCTCCCAAAAAGCTTTTTTCTTCAGCCATTTAAGAACTAGTGAGGCCCAGGGCTTAAAGGGCTGCGCTTATACTCATAGAATCTGGGGTTACAATATGTAACCAACGTTCTATTTCGTATAAGCTCCGCCCTTTAAGGCCTTCGCTATTGGGTTAAAGGCGGAGCAGGATGTAGTCTATGCCTCACTGGGTCCATCCAGACACCAACACGAAGCATCTGCTCGCACAAACACATTTCATCACTTAGCCTTCTGTGCGCATAATTACGCGCTCCATGCGCAGTAGCACACCAGAGAAACGAATGATCTCTGGTGGGAGAAAAGGCTGAGATAACAGACCTGCTGCTGTGAATAGAAACAGCGAAGGTTACAAGCTGTAACAGTGTAACCATGAGCAGAGCAGGTCAACACCTCCTCATGATGAACAGATCAGTAACATCAGCAGTCATGAACCGTGACTGATAATAAACATCACATTGCATCTGCATGCAGGCAGGTGTGAGCCCAGGTTAAAAACCTCCATGAAAATAATAATCATTCTGTCAGAACCCTGAGAACAGAATGGGTCATGGAGAAATGGAAACATCACGTAATGCACAAACAGACGCTGAGAGCAACATAGTGCAACCATGCTCGTCAAGTAACACGACAGCGCGCACACGGGGCAGAGGAGGTGAGATGTTGTTTCCTCCTCAGAGTTATGAAGATGAAACCTATCCAAAGTGATCACTCTCGATCTGAAAAACTTGTGATGCTTTTAGAAGTAAAAGCAAGGTGAAGACGCAACATGGTTGAGCTGCCGTCAGCTTCAATCCTAAGACATGAGGAAGCAACAAAGAGAGCAGATAATCGCTCACTCTCTTTGCAGATGTCAGAGCTAACAGCAAGGCTGTTTTAAATGACATAAATGTAAGTGGAACCTCGTGTAGAGGCTCAAACGGAGCTCTAATCAATATACGTAAAACCAGTGGTGGGCAAATGAACGCTAGGTAGCGCTAAAGCGCTAATCCGCTTACAGTGGACCTAAACTTTTTGTCAGCGTTTTTGTGAATTGACTAACTTTTATAATTCATAAGCGGATTTGTGCTATTTTTATTTAAAATGCAGTACCGCTAATAACTAATTATCTATCAGTAAAAACCAATAAACTTATTTACAAGCTCTTATGCTGCTTGTTTTACCTTTTTCCCCACCGTAAACAGCAGAGAGGAGGAAGGGTGTGAGGGGGAGGGGGGCAGAGCTGAGAACAGACTCGGATCTACCATGTAGGTAAATGCCTGGGGGTCCCATTTCAGCAGTGGCCCCGGCCCCGCCTCGCCCCGTGCAGTCACCTACATCACTAACATTGATCCTGCTTGTTAATGTACATTTAACATAAAAATAATTATAGTTACGATGAAAACGATCATTAAATACGCAATAAAAAAACGGTCGATTTCTTTATCCCCCTACTAAAAATGGACTATTCCATCTTGACATCTTCCGGGTCACTCAGAGGTGAACTCGGGGGCTAATTCTGTGGCTACTGTTTGTGCTGGGTACTTGGATAAATCCGTAGAGAACCCCGCTGTTTCAAGCCAAATTAACGTGGCCGGATGATTTTATTGTGTGTTTTGTGTCGACCATTTGACGGTGAGTCGTTATTTTTATGTATTTTAGTTACTTTTCATTAAATCTGTTGACTACCTATAGACGCTAACTCTGTGTCTGCCTGTTGGTAGTGCTGGGTTACTAATGGATAAATCCGTAGAGAACCCCGCTGTTTCAAGCCAAATTAACGTGGCCGGATGATTTTATTGTGTGTTTTGTGTCGACCATTCGACGGCGAGTCGTTAGTTTCATGTATTTGGGTTACTTTTATGTATAAATGCGGTGGCGACACACCCGTGTATTTGAGATTTAAACGTGGTTTTAGGGATTAAAAGATCATTCTATTTTTTGTTAATTTCGTGGCCGAATAGAATATATGTACGTAAAGTATTAAATAAATCCTTTGATTTTTGTAATTTCATCCTTTTAGGATCATTTTTGTTACTTTTCAGTTGGCAGTGTAGTGCAAATATTGATAACGCTGCCGGCTATATATAAATATATATATATATATATATATATAGAAATATATAAATAGCGGATTAGATTAGCTTCCCCTAATTTTCATAAGACATTTGTGCTTTTGAAATTGTGGACCTAAAAAAATTAATAAGCGTTTTAGAAATTGTGGAACTAATTTTTTAATTAGCGTTGCCCAGCTTTGCGTAAAACCATTGTTAGGTCCCACTGAAGAGCTAATGGGCGTGACACAGGTCTGTATCTCCATACACCCTTCATGAAATGCTTCATCAGTGGGTGATTAAAAACCGTTCTGTCACTGAACCTTCATGACAGGAAGAAATAGCAGTTGCATAAGTTTTTATTGTGCTGAAAGCCAAATTTCTGTCCATCAGTTGCTACAGAAATGACAGCACACAGCCTATCTGACATGGTGACCTCCACGCCTTTCTCTGCGCACCAACGCTGAAAAGATGTCCACTTTGATGCGTAAGCGTTGTGGTAGACGCAGCTCGTGCGTCTTGGATCGTGCGCACCACATCTTGTGCGAGGCCCATGTTTTCTAAGCTGATCCGTTCAGCATCCAATCCCAGAGGTGCTGACCTATTTCCGGGTAGGTCCTGATCGCTCCTCCTACCTGAAAGAGTGCATCCTTCCTCCATGGGAACTTCCATGGCCGGCCCAACACCAGCTGCTATAGGTTCGGGAACCTTGAAGTGTGTTTCGCTCAGGGCCACTAGGATGACTGACAGCCCTTCCTCCCGGACTTGATCCAGGACGGGTGGGATGAGCGGAACTGGAGGGAACGCATATGACAGCTTTTTTTGGGCCACAGACTGTGCGCAAAGGTGTCCACTCCTAGGGGTGGATTGTCCCGTGGACTCAGTGAGAACCACAGCTGACACTGGGCGTTCTCCCGTTTAGCAAACAGATCCACCGCTGTCCGGCCGAATCTGGTCCAGATCTGAGAGACCAGTTCGGGATGAAGGGTCCAGTCCCCGTGGCGAGGGCCGCCCCTCGACATTATGTCTGCCCCTTTGTTCAGGACGCTGGGGATGTACACTGCTCTGATGGAGAGAAGGTGTTTTTGTGCCTAGTACAGTAGCTGTCTCGCAAACTGCAGCTTCTGGGTTGATCGGACACCTCCCTGTTAGTTGATTTACGCTGTTGCCACCTTGTTGTCTGTGTGAATCAGAACATGCTGATTCTGCAGCGGGGGCAAAGTGCTGAATCACTTTTAACACTGTCAACCGCTCGAGCACATTTATGTGATAAGATGTGTGATCTAGCCACTGTGCTTCCACCATCTGAGACAGACATGTTCTACCCCAGCCTGACAGAGACATGTCCGTGAACACCGAGACGTGTGACATAGGTTTGCTGATGGGGACTCCCTCCGACAAAGTGAGCAGGTTTTCCCAGTGATGTAGGTCGGTTCCCACGGAGGGGGAAACAGAGATCATCCGTCTTTTCTGGCGCACAAGGTCTACGTGCAGGCGGGCAAACCATCTCTGGATTTTTCTCACGTGGAACAAAAAAAGTTTTATGACCACGTGAGCAACTGACATCATCCCTAGGGAGCGCATGATGGTCAGGGCTGTCACAACTTTGCGGTGTTTGACGTGGCTGAGCTGAGCTGCCAGAGCGTCAGTTCTCTGCTATGATAATCGGGCTCTCATAGTGTTCGAGTTTAGCTCCACTCCCAGATAAACAATCATCTAGGACGGGAGAACAGAACTTTTGTCCCAGTTTACAGAAAAAAAAACAGATGTTTTGCTTAAACTCTGGTCTGCGTGGCTGCTTCCTCTCTGGATTGGGCTAATGAAAGCAGATCGTCCAGATAGAAGAGAATTCTCATTCCTGCCGTGTGTAAAGGCTGCAAAGTCATCTCTACGCATTTGGAGAATGTGTGTGGGGTGAGGGAATAACAGAATGGGAACCGATTGTACTGATACTGGATCCCCTGGAGGAGAAGCTCAGAAATTTTCTGTGTTTTGGGATGATGGAGATGTGGAAAAATGCGTCCCGCAGATCTATGGAGGTAAACCAGTCATTCTGGTGGATGTTCTCCAGCAGCTGTTTGATTGTCACCATGTGGAATTGTCTCTCCATAATCGGTTTGTTGAACATGACAAATCGAGAAAGGGTCTCATCCTTCCCGTATTTTCGGCACTAGGAAGTAGTGGGAATAACAACTTGTGTTTTCCTCTCCGTCGGGAACTCTGGAAATTAAATTTTTCATCAGGAGTTCCTGAACTTCTGACTGGAGGGAAGAGCTCTGTTTTGGAGATGACAGGATCGTCTCCATAATCCCTCTGAAAGGTGGGGGGTGAGCTACAAACTACAGCGTGTAACCCCTTGCTTATTAGTCTGTTCATCCACTTGTCCAGTGAACACACTCGCTGCCACTCTGCGTAACGCTCGAAGAGTGGGCGTGTGTGATTTTGTATTGCCATGGATGTCATGGACGATAACCAGTTTAGAGAACCTGCCGCCATCACCCGTCTCTGTGTTTCTCCGGGGGTGACCCAAGGGAGTTCAGACCAAAAAGGGCTGTCTGCCCGCCTCTGTGCTGCACTCAGGCTGCAGGCTTATGTCAGAACTGAGGTGAGCTGGTGTGCACTGAGAGGGGGCATCAACATTTTGTGAATGAGAAGCCGTTTCAGAGGGGGTTCATGCTGCTGTTGTGGTGTAACACGTTTTCTCCTGCTGCGCTCAAGCTGTAGGCTCATGTCAGAACTGAGGTGAACCAACGTGCACTGAGAGGGGGCGTCAGCACTTTTATGAATGAGACGTCGCTTCAGAGGAGGCTGTTGCTATTGTTGTGGTGTAACACGTTTCCTCCTGTTGCGCGGTGAGCGAGCAGGAACATTAGGGATTAACACCGGTTCTGGCAGAGAACGAGGGGTTTTCTCAGACTCGATCTGCTGAGCAACATCAGTTTTAGCTGTCATGACAGAAAAATGTTTGTGACATTTTTCCAGTTGCAATGCCTCCTAAACAGCTGTTTAGAGGAGGCCGGCTTAGTTTTGTATGGGGAATGTGTGATGCAGAGAAGTCGCTGTAAGATCAGCTGATCTGACAGGCAGGCTGGAAGCAGATGAGGACTTGTTCTCTGAGAGATGTTTTTGTTTATTTCAAAAACATACATCTGAAAAACACACATTCCCCCATGGAGTCATTTCTTGGGCTGCCTCCTCCATGGGCCTTGATGCTGGCTGTTACAAGATTGTACCTGCTGACGGCCTCTGGAGAAGTGCTGAGATGTAGCTGGTTGACGCGTTGGGTGTGGTTATTCTCTGCTGGTGGGGCCGGCGGAGGGGCGGAGCAAAGAGTTGCAACTGCAGCTGTGTAACGCCTCTGCTGTTGTCGCTGGCCACAGCGGTCCCTCCAACGGGTGACGATATTGTTGTTCGCCGCCGCCACCTGAAACAAACATTGGTGAGCTCGGTTTTTTGAGAGCTGAATGATCATTTGGACATGTTTTCCTGGAGGGACCGGTCGCTGGTCCATCTTGGAAGCCTTTGCCCCGAACGCCTCCGCAAGGCTTGGCTCCAGAGGAGGAACCGAGGGAAAACTCCGCTTGTTAAAATCACCTTCGGTAAAACTGTCCACTCTGGTGATGGAGAGGAAGGTGGAGATGGGGAGTCATCAGCTTGCCGGTTCCAGTTGCAACCTTGTTCCAGTGTGACGTCACTGCTAGAAAAGAGGGCCAGATAGGGTCAGGGCGACGAGCTGGGAAAGCACCAAAAAACCTTCCCGCCAGATCATCAGATGGGGCGGGGAAGGAAGAGGGACAAAAAAAATCTCTTAGTGCTTGATCAGCCTCCTGATTTATGCCGGGCAGTTTCAAGAGGGGAGCGCCTGCAGCTGAAAAACCGTCCACTCTGGTGATGGAGGATGGGGACCATCAGCATGCCGGGCCCATTTGAAGCCTCGTTCCAATGTGATGTCACGGTTGGAAAGGAGGGCCAGATAAGGTCTGGTCGCCGAGCTGGGGCAGCACCAAAAGCCTTCCCGCCAGATCATTCGATGGGGCGGAAAAGTAAGAGGGACAGAAAAAACCTTAGCGCTAGCTCAGCCTCCTGATTTATGCCAGGCCGTTTCAGGAGGATAGCGCATGCAGTTGAAAAAAAACGTCCACTCTGGTTATGGAGGACGGGAACCATCAGCTTTCCGGGCCTAGTTGCAGCCTCGTTTCAGTGTGATGTCACAGCTGGAAAGGAAGGCCTGATAGGGTCTGGGCGATAAGCCGGGACAGCGCCAAAAAACCTTCCCGCCAGATCATTCGATGGGGTGGGGAAGGAAGAGGGACAGAAAGAATCCCTTAGCACTAGCTCAGCCTCCTGATTATGCCGGGCAATATCAGGAGGAGAGCGCCTGCAGCTGGTAGCGGAGCGTTCACCGGCATAAGAAAAAAAAAAACGAGGTGGTTGAGCATTCGCTCAACCATGCCTCTTAGGGTGTTTTTAGGGCAGCGCTTAGCGGCGTTTGCGTACCACGGATGTTTCATGCAGGCTAAATTTAACCAAAAAAGGCTGCATGTTGTGCGTAAAAATAGCAAGCCCTATAATTGTGCTAACAGCAGATGTGCGCTTTCTTTAGCTTTTCATGCAGAAACAACGCCACAAAGAACAGTTTTCTTCCTGGTCGTCGTTTTAATAATTAAATAAAGACATCACTAACCATTTCTTGCAGCTATGTTGCCTGAAAAACTTCCCGGTGACATCTGTTAGCCGCCGCCATGTCACTCTCCAGGAGGGGAGAAACAATGGGGCTACTGCTAGCATCGCCTTAGCAGGCCCTATAATTGCACTAACAGCTGATGTGCGCTTTCTGTAGTTTTTCATGCAAAAACAACACCACAAGGAACCGTTTTCTTCCTGGTCGCAGTTTTAAATAAATAAATAAATAAAGACATCACTCACCACTTCCTGCGTCTATGTTGCCTGAAAAACTTCCCAGTGACATCTGTTAGCCGCCGCCATCATGCCCTCCAGGAGGAGAGAGCAGAGGGGCTACTGCTAACATTGCCCTTTCTGACGGAATCATTCGATTCGCCTCACGGTTCCGACGAGAACAAAAGGCGATGGCGTCGTTCAGCGAGTAGTTTCCCACCACGGAGAAAAAAAACCTCCTCGACACTAGCCTGTAGCTTGTTAGCCTGAAAGGGTCGCTCGTCTGTCTCTCTTCTGGAAGAAGGAGCTCACAGGGCGGCAGCGGGAGGTGAGGCGGGTGGTGTCGGAGCTGAACGACGACTTATCTTCTTCTTTAAACAGTGCTTGCTGGATGAAGAAAAATGGAGAGCTGATTTTCCCATTTCACCGTAATTTATACGGACGGGGTGGGCCCACATAGCAGGTGGGCGTGGACTAAAGTTTTTCAGTGCACGCTGATACGCAGGGGATATCCAATAGCGAAGGCCTTAAAGGGCGGAGCTTATACAAAATAGAACAAGTTTGCTCTGTAACCATTTTTATTAGAAGCAGACAGTGCTGGGTAGCGCTAATCCAAAAATTAGTTCCGCTATTTCTAAAGCACTTATTGATTTATTTAGGTCCACAATTTCAAAAGCACTTATGTATTAGCAATGCTAGCGGACGCTAATGCTAACACACTAACCGCCATTTTGAAGAGGGCAAATGCGAAATACTTTTTTTAATCCAGCAGATTTGACCATTTGAACCGGTTAAGCTCAGAAAAACCTTGTGCTATAAAGTCAGTGACTTTATAGCACAAGGTTTTTCTGAGCTTAACCGGTTCAAATGGTCAAATCTGCTGGATTAAAAAAAGTATTTCGCATTTGCCCTCTTCAAAATGGCGGCCGCAAATGGCGAAATACTTTTTTTAATCCAGCAGATTTGACCATTTGAACCGGTTAAGCTCAGAAAAACCTTGTGCTATAAAGTCAGCTAAGAAATATATTTTTCTCAGCAAAGAAATAATTGTTTTTACCGTGTTTTCATGGAAAGTCCTTATCTTCTGTGGCCGTCGCGGCCGCCATTTTGAAGAGGGCAATTGGCGAAATACTTTTTAAAATCCAGACGCGTCGCGTAGGCCGCTGAGAAACATCCATAAGTTCACCCTCCATGTTAAAAACTCTTCGTCTGACTCTTCGAAAACAAGCAATAAGGCTGCAGAGTAACACACTGGCTGCTAACTGAGAGCGCTCGCTCTAGCAAAGAGACTGAGGGGACGCTTTTTTGTCACGGACCACATCCGGCGCTGACAGGATATGGTCTGTTAGCAGTCGTCCGGGCCTGTAAATAAGTTTTTTCGTTTTTACTGATAGATAATTAGTTATTAACGGTACTGCATTTTAAATAAAAATAGCGCAAATCCGCTTATGAATTATAAAAGTTAGTCAAACCGCTGTAACGCTGATAAATTGTTTAGGTACGCTTTAAGCGGATTAGCGCATTAGCGCTCCCAAGCGGTCTGGCGCCCACCTTTGGAAGCAGAGATTCAGTAACTACAGAAAATAAAACATTTTTCTCACTGCAAGACTCACATTGTCAACTTAAAGTGTAAGCCAGCTGAATGTTGCCAATCGCCCACACACCTTCTCATCAGCTGAGATACAAACACCTGAAACAGTCACAGCAGTGGTTAATTTGAGCCAGATCCTGCCGGAACAAGATCTGGGAACTCTCTCATTTTGACTGTTCGGATCCGGCAACTCTTTCATCGGATCCGCCAACTCTGCCCCTAAAAGTTCAAAGTCATTGCGCATTTTTATTTTTAATATTTATTTAAAAAATACAACAAGAGGAGATGTTGCCCTTAGCCAGGCAAACCCAGTCTGTGGAGTGGATGTTCCAGCTGCAGCACACACGGCACACCAGCTACACATTCCTTTGAGCAGGAGGAGAGGAGTATAGGCAGGGGGGAGTGAGGACAGAGGGACAGATGGTCACATTTACGCACTGAGGTTCTGTGCAAAGTCCTTCTCTCCTCCTCCTCTCCAAAAATTGTCCCTACAGTAGCACTGCACATTGAAAAACACTCCCTCTCCTCTGCGACAGTGCACGTTATGCACAATGTCTCCAGACAGCTCTACAGAGCGCACACATCAGCAAGTGTCTGAACTCCTGCTACATTTCAGACATAATAAATTTTAAAAAGCTTACTGTAAAAAGTAAATTAAAAATACAAAGAGAAAAATGTTTGATGTGTTATTCACATTATACGTCACGTTTCAAAACAACGGCGCTAATTTGTCAAAAATAACAACAGCGATCAAAATGTCAAAAAGACAGTCCAATTTACTGTAATAAAAAAAGTATGGATGGATGGATTGTCCGACAACTGAAAATTGAAGCCTTCAGGTGCTTAAAACAATGCAACAAGACTGGTGCAGGAGGACAGAAGAGTCCAGCTCAGAATCGTGAAATGAGGGGAAGGCGGAGGGGTTTTAGGACACCTGACAGAATCGCAGCTTCTCCATTTACACACAACCTGCTGTTTCTCTCCAAAATATTAATTTTATTAAGTGTTTACAAATGTACGTAAATATTGATGTAGTTTGTATATCAACCCGTTATAATACACCAAAATGCAGGAAATGGCATCTCTGTTATTCAAAAATTTCTGTGAGAGGATCCATGGATAATCTCTCATTATTCTTTAAGTAATCATTTTACTACATTTTTAAAATAGTTATTCTCCAAATGATTTTCCTTTATCACTTGTGTTGTTCAGTCTTGTTTATTGTTGTTACTGATTCTTTATTTGATTTCTTATTTTGTAATAAAATTGTAAAGGCAAATTCAGTTTCCTCCTCATTCAGTCTACAGTAGTCCCTCGTTTATCGCGAGTGTTAGGGACTACGCCCCCCCTCCCCACGATCAGTGAAAAAGTGCAAAGTAGGGATACAGTAGTCCAAGTTCAAGTAAACTTTAATGTCATTACTATAAGAGTGGCACCTGCTGCAGCCCAAGATGGCCGCCAATCATCCACAGCTGACGGTCATCCACCTGACGAGTTCCACCTCTACTTAAGGCTGTAGTCGAGTTCTGCTCTTCGCTGAAGCATTTTATGCCACACATGCCCTCGGATTCTCCTGGTTCCAGCTCTCTGCTCGTTCGTGCTTTGCCCTCCAGCCACTTGCCTGCCTCGCTCGCCCTCTGGGACTCCATCTCAAGGACTTTAGGACACTCTGGAACATCCTCCTCTTTTCATCCGTAAGGAAACAATAAACAAACAAAAGCAATTACCCTGGAAGAACTTTCTGATCAAACCCATCTGACTGTCCTCTTTTCATCTTCCAGGAAATCCAGAGGACCCTTGTACATTTGTAAATAGATATTCCCACTGTAAATAAATAAACACTGTTACTTTTGCACCTTTTTGTCTTGTGTCGTTCTGGGTCTCGTTACCAACTGGGTTACCCTTTTGAAATCATAACAGTTAATGCTTCAGCCAAAACTAAACCCAGAACGAGACCATGAACGCACAAGCTTCCTCCTCGCAGGCCACAAGCCAGACTTCAGTAGAGGGGATGCTAAAACAAATATTAAGTCAACAACATAAGACCCAAACTGACATGCTAGTACTCGGAGGTATGGTTAACACAATACAGAAGAAACTTGCTATTTTTCCTCCCACAGCTCCTGCTGCCACCTCAGACTCAAACTCGCCCAGCACCAGTTCAAGCAATAACTCTCATTCTCCTCAACAGTTACTGGTTAAACCATCTGAACTCTTCTCAGGAGACCCAGCGTTATGTGAAGGCTTCCTCCTACAGTGCAAACTCGCCTTCAAAGGAGCTCCTCAACTTTATTCCACGGACATCGCTAAGATAACTTATCTGAACAGTCAGCTTTCAGGTAAAGCCCTCCAGTGGGCATCTTCTTACCTCCACAACCATGATTTGGACTTTGTGTCGTTCGACCAGTTTCTGAACGAGTTCCGCAGGATTTTCGACCGGCCGTTGCAACAACCCAACGCAGAGAAGCGTTTGTTGGGATTACATCAGGGCAGACGACCCGTCTCCGAACACGCTCTGGACTTCCGCATTCTCGCGGCTCAAACGGAGTGGAACGACAGGGCGCTTCAAGGTACATTTCTGAACTCTCTCTCGGATTATGTTAAGGACCAGATTGCAGCAAGAGATGAACCTCCTAGTTTCGACGCACTAATAAATTTGGCGATCTCCATTGACGAACGCTTCCGGGAACGTCGCCGAGAACGGGACTACAACTACCAGAGACCCAACACTTCCGGTTTCTCCACGTCATCAGGTGGGGAATATAAATTTGGTGCCAAGTTCCGAAGCTCGCTACCGCCATCTACTGGAACTCAGTTAGCATTACCTGAACCTGAACCCATGCAGATTGGTAGGACTAAATTGACAGAAAGTGAAAGAATGAGACGTATGAATTCCAACTTATGCATGTATTGTGGAAAGGAGGGACATTATGTTGCTTCATGCCCACTTTTGGGAAACGTAAACGCCCGCCAATAGAACGGAAGTTATTGGTGGGCACTTCATCTGTCACTTCCATGCGTAGATTAACTTTACCCACTGTCATTCAGTTCGAACAAAATCGTTTTCCTGTGTCAGCATTGATTGACTCTGGTGCTGAACAAAATTTAATCAGTCATGATTTAGTTAAGGAATTTGCTCTCCCCGTTCTGGACATTGACCCAGTTTCTGTTACTGGAGTAACTGGGGAGACTTTGGCACATATTCGCTTTAAGACTAAAGACTTGCATTTAATCACATCTGGTAATCACCATGAATCTGTTAGTTTCTTTGTGTTTGATTCACCCAACACTCAAATGATTTTAGGGTTTCCCTGGTTGCAGAACCATAATCCCTACATCAATTGGGAGTTTGGTCGGATAGAAAAATGGAGTGACAAGTGTTTGAAGAATTGCCTTCGCTCAGGCATTTCCAACCCTTTAACCAGTAAACAAGAAGCCGAGAACATTGATCTATCCGACATTCCACCTGAGTATCATGATCTGTCTCCAGTGTTTAGTAAGGTGAGGGCTCTCTCTCTTCCTCCCCATCGTCCCTATGACTGTGCCATCGACCTTCTTCCTGGAGCTCCTCTGCCATCTAGCCGTTTGTATCACCTCTCGGGTCCTGAACGTGGATCCATGAAAGCCTACATTGAGGAGTCTTTGGATTCAGGTATCATCCGTCCATCTACTTCTCCACTAGGGGCAGGGTTTTTTTTTGTTGCTAAGAAAGACAAGACTCTACGCCCTTGTATTGACTATCGGGGTTTGAACAGTATTACCGTAAAGAACAAATATCCCTTACCACTACTTGACTCAGTCCATGAGCAATTGCAACCAGCCACAATCTTCTCCAAATTGGACCTACGTAATGCTTATCACCTTGTCCGTATCAGAGAGGGTGATGAATGGAAGACAGCTTTTAAGACGCCCCTGGGACACTTTGAGTATCTTGTCATGCCTTTTGGCCTCACTAATGCCCCTGCAGTATTTCAAGCACTGGTTAATGATGTTTTGAGAGACTTTATTGGTGATTTTGTGTTTGTTTACTTGGACGATATTCTCATTTATTCCAGGAATGAGAATGAACATGTCACGCATGTCCGGACGGTGCTCCAAAGACTGTATGAGAACCAACTTTTCGTAAAAGGTGAAAAATGTTCATTTCACACTTCTTCTGTTGCATTTTTGGGTTTTATTTTTGGAGAAGGACACTACAGGGCAGACCCGGAAAAGACTAAGGCAGTGGTGGAGTGGCCGGTCCCTGAGACCAGGAAACAACTGCAACGGTTCTTGGGTTTTGCAAACTTCTACAGACGTTTTATCAAGGACTACAGTCGCATCGCAGCGCCTCTATCACAACTAACATCCATCAACAGAAATTTCAGATGGACCCCGGAAGCCAACTCTGCTTTCGGTAAGCTAAAACAGCTTTTTTCTTCCACTCCCATCCTCTGTCATCCAGACAGCACTCGTCAGTTCATCCTTGAGGTAGACGCTTCAGACACTGGGGTAGGAGCTGTTTTGTCACAGAGATCACCTTTGGACAACAGAGTGCACCCATGTGCATTTTTCTCTCGCCGTCTGTCCCCAGCTGAATGGAATTATGACGTGGGCAACAGAGCTAGCACTAGAGCAGACCTGCTCATTACGTCGAGCGCGATCGACCGGTCGATCGCGGAGGCATTACTGGTCGATCGCAGCGTGACATTATTATTATTTGTTTTTTCCCCGCAGCGTGACATTAAAAAAATTGTCAGCCAATCAAACATCCCGTTACTTGATTGACATTCAGGGTAACCAATCAGATGACAACTGAATCTTGAGTTTCCGGCTCCCGTCACTTGATTGACATATACGGCAACCAATCAGATGAGAGCTTTAGGTCATGCTCATGCAGTTTCTGAAAAACAATGGCGCGAAGGTGGAACGCAGCGAAACATACTAAGCTAAAACAATCAGATTTCGGACTGTTCATGGAAAATACGACATGGACTTCCCACCGAAAAGCCAGCTGAGAAAGAGAAAGGTGGAGGAACTAAAATCCCAGTTCGGACAGCAGCAACTTCAAAGCGAAACGCCGCCACCATCTTCCGGGTGAGTGACGCTGTGTTGTTTCTCTGCACGCTTAAACATACTGGTTGGGAGTTGACGTGGCTTTATTATTAAAATCATACGAGACACTTTTCATACAGAATAACCTCCTTGACTACTCTCCGTTCTCTGCACGTTTCCCTGTCCCGCAGCGCGAGCGTTTGCAAAACACACTTTCGCGCTGCGTTCAGGGACAGTCTGTAAAATACACCGCTGTAAATCTCTCCGTACCAAAAGAGATATTTTTATGCCTTCCTTCACTAAATTAAACGTGTCCGGAGCCATAACAACCTGCTACAACTGTGGTTATCAACTGGTGGCCGGTGGACCACTTTAGATTTGCTGGAGTTTTTTTTTAGAGATGACATTATAAAGTAAAAAAAAAATCTAATGATTTTTTAACATTTATTAAAGTAAAACACCAGATTCTTATAAAGAAAGGGGTGGGGATCAGTTTCTACCATCTTTTTTTTTTAAATAAAATTTAAACAATCTATATTGCTGTCACCATCACCCCATTTGGTCCCTACGGGTGACCTGACCCCTGGTGACCCCTGATTTATTACATGTGTTGTGCCAAATTGGCTTATTCAGTTATGCAAGGTACATCAACATAGGTACATTGTACATAAAAAGAATCCTTAATACATTTGAAGATGATTATATGTTTTGCATTTTTGTATTGGGTAGATCTTTTTGACTTGTTTTTTTTTATAAGTAGCTCGCATGCTGAAAAGTGTGAGCACCCCTGCACTAGAGGAATGGCGTCACTGGCTTGAGGGCACTGAGCTGCCTTTTCTTATTTGGATTGACCATAAGAACCTCACTTACCTCAGAGACGCTAAACGTCTAAATCCCCGGCAGGCACGCTGGTCACTGTTTTTCAACAGATTCAATTACACATTGACTTTCCGTCCGGGTTCTAAAAATGTTAAACCCGATGCTTTGTCTCGTCAGTTCTCTCCTCCAGATGCTCCAGAAGTTGAAGAGAACATCTTACCCCCGGCTTGCATCATTGGAGCACTCACCTGGCCCATTGCCCAGGAGGTTCGTGATGCCCATCGTTTGGAACCAGACCCTGGCACAGGACCTCCTGGCACGCTCTTCGTTCCCACCGCCATGAGGTCCAAAGTACTTGAATGGGTGCATACGAACAAGCTCTCTTGTCACCCAGGTATTACACGTATGTTATCATTAACCAAGACTCATTTCTGGTGGCCCACTTTATCCCAAGATGTTAAAGACTTTGTTGCAGCTTGTCCCACATGTGCCAGAAACAAGACCGGTACCCAACCCCCTGCAGGTCTTCTTCGGCCATTGCCCACACCCAGCCGCCCATGGTCCCACATCGCTCTTGATTTCGTCACCGGCCTACCTCCTTCTGAGGGTAACACCACCATTCTCATAATCATTGACAGGTTTTCTAAAGCAACCGATTTGTACCTCTTCCCAAGTTGCCTTCTGCAATGGAGACTGCTCATCTCCTTGTACAGCACGTTTTTTGTATACACGGTGTCCCTTCTGACGTGGTGTCGGATAGGGGTCCCCAGTTTGTCTCTCAGGTGTGGCGCAGTTTTTGTAGTGCCTTGGGGGCGTCGACCAGTCTCACCTCCGGCTACCACCTGCAGTCCAACGGTCAGGCTGAACGGTGCAACCAGGAGCTTGAAGCCACCCTTCGATGTCTCGTTGAGGGCAATCCCTCTGCCTGGAGTCGACATCTGGTCTGGGTGGAGTACGCTCACAACGCCCATACGTCTGCAGCCACAGGTATGACTCCTTTTGAAGCGTCGCTGGGATATTTGCCTCCTTTGTTCCCCAGCCAGGAGTCGGACATAGCTGTGCCGTCAGTGCAGCACCATTTCAGACGATGTCGGCGTATCTGGCGCCAGGCTAAGGCGGCACTCCTCCGCACGGCCACCCAGAATAAGAGGTTTGCGGACCGCCACCGATCTTCTGCGCCCTCCTATCAGGTGGGTCAGAGGGTTTGGCTCTCCACTAGGAACATCGCCCTGAAGGACACCCCAAGAAAGTTGGCACCTCGTTTCATCGGGCCTTTCCCTGTCGTCCGGGTCATCAACCCCGCTGTGGTACGTCTTCGGCTGCCAGCTTCCATGAGGGTTCATCCGACGTTTCACGTGTCCCAGGTCAAGCCCGTTTCCGTGAGTCCTTTGTGTCCGCCTGCCGACCTTCCGCCGCCTCCTCGTCTAATCGACAACCATCCAGCCTTCACCGTTCGTGCCATTCTGGATGTGCGCCGTCGTGGGAGAGGTTTCCAGTATCTTGTGGACTGGGAGGGTTACGGTCCTGAGGAGCGGTCGTGGATCCCTCGCTCTTTTAACCTGGACCCCAGTCTGATCGCCGCCTTCTTCAGGGCTCACCCAGAGAAGCGCGTTGGGGCTCCTGGAGGCGCCCCTTGAGGGGGGGTACTGTAAGAGTGGCACCTGCTGCAGCCCAAGATGGCCGCCAATCATCCACAGCTGACGGTCATCCACCTGACGAGTTCCACCTCTACTTAAGGCTGCAGTCGAGTTCTGCTCTTCGCTGAAGCATTTTATGCCACACGTGCCCTCGGATTCTCCTGGTTCCAGCTCTCTGCTTGTTCGTGCTTTGCCCTCCAGCCACTTGCCTGCCTCACTCGCCCTCTGGGACTCCATCTCAAGGACTTTAGGACACTCTGGAACATCCTCCTCTTTTCATCCGTAAGGAAACAATAAACAAACAAAAGCAATTACCCTGGAAGAACTTTCTGATCAAACCCATCTGACTGTCCTCTTTTCATCTTCCAGGAAATCCAGAGGACCCTTGTACATTTGTAAATAGATATTCCCACTGTAAATAAATAAACACTGTTACTTTTGCACCTTTTTGTCTTGTGTCGTTCTGGGTCTCGTTACCAACTGGGTTACCCTTTTGAAATCATAACAATTACCATCTCATGTGGTATATGAAATGGAAGGAAATTACATACACAAGTACTAGTAAAAGTAGTAGTAGTAAGTAGAAGTTTATTTTACTATCTATATACAGGTAGATATTAAGGCATTTTAAACCCTTCCCACACTCTTGCAATGTTCTAAACTCTTAAACAGTGGTAAATTTGAGCCGGATCCTGCCGGAACAAAATCTGGGAACTCTCTCACTTTGACCCGATGTGTTCCGGCAACTCTTTACGCGGATCCGTCAACTCCGCCCCTAAAAGTTCAAAGTCATTGTGCATTTTTATTTTGATTATTTACTTAAAAAAAATACAACGAGAGGAGACGTTGCCTTTAGCCGGTGGACCCAATCTGTGGAGTGGATGTTCCAGCTGCAGCACACACGGCACACAGCTACACACTCCTTCGAGGAGCAGCAGAGGAGTCTCTAGGTGGGAAGGGGGCGGGGGGTGAGGACGGAGGGACGTATGGTCACATTTACACATGGAGGTTCTGTGCAGAGTCCTTCTCTCCTCCTTCTCTCCAAATATTGTCCCTACTCAGCGGGACTGCACACTGACAAACACCCCCCTCTCTCCTCCTCTCAGACCTCCGGAACAGAAATGATCATTTATTCATCAGGATAAGTAAATGCCCTCAGAACAGGAGCAGCTCGGTTCATTTCAGTCCGACTTTGTTCCGTTTCTCCAGACGTACTCGGCAACAACCCACAATCAAAGTTTGAAACTCTTAATCCTACTAATTTTAACAACACACTGTACTTATTTGTGGCTACAAAATTTTACTTACCAGCATGTCCCTGCTTGGAGGTCCTCATTGGCTGGTTGAAAGAGGTGGAAAAAGTCTTGTTAAGCTTCATATGGACAAATGGATCATCAGCTGCACGTGTTCGGTGACCGGCCGGTTGAAAAAGGTTTTAAAAAGTCCCATTAAGCTTCAGATGGACAACCAGATCATCAGTCATGTGCATCCAGTGACTGGCCAGTTGAAAGAGGTGAAAGAAGTCCCGTTAAGCTTTGGATGGATCACCGGATCATCGGCTGCGCGTGTCCCATTCAGGGCTTGTCGTTGGCCGGTTGAAACCGATGATAAAGTTCCGTTAAGCTCCGGATGGATCATTGGATCATCGGCCACATGCATCCCACTCAGGAATTTTCATGGGTCGGTTGAAAGAGATGAAAAAAAGCTCTGTTAATCTCCAGATGGATCACTGGATGAGCAGTTGCGCACATTCTGCTCAGGGCTTGTCGTTGAACAAGATGAATAAATTCCTGTTAAGCTCTGGATGGATCATCGGCCCCAGGGCCTCAGGGCATTTTATGAGCCGGTTGAAAGAGGTTTAAAAAGTCCTGATGGGCTCTGGATGCACTGGACGTTTAGCCAGGTGCATTTGCTCTGAGGTCCACATGGGTGGGCTACAAACTCTCAAGAGTCAGCAATGGGTCTGGAAGTCTGGTTCTGCTCCAGGGCACTGATCAGATCAGAAGGAAATGTGGCTTCTGGGCAGGACCCCGTTGCCCTCTGGGAAATGTGATCATTATGAGGGAAAATTACAGTGGAGGCTTACAGAGAGAAAATTACAAAATGGCAGCACCTGTCCAAAATATTTTATTTTTGTCAAGTTTTTACTGTAGAGTACTGGAATAAAGTGAATAATACAGTATTAATTATTAATTACTTTTTTAAAAGTCCAATATTATATATTATGGACTGTTCATTCACAAACCATGATAGAGAGAGTCCACAAAAGTCTAGCCGCAAAATAGCGAGGGACTGATTTAATATTGTGATAAGAATTCCCTGTAACTACAAATTCAGCTTCAGCTGTTGAATCTAATAATTCAAGGGTGAATTTAGTTGTTGAATATCCATAAAGTGTACTAACTTGTTTTTGGTCAGTAACCTGACTAGGTGCTCCCAATTTCAATGAGTGCAAACAAGTAAATAAGTGATGTGCAAATGTTACCATTCTTCCTCCATTCACTCATAAATGCTACACAGGAGAGTTCATGACATATTTTGTCAATAGATAAATAGATATTAGGACTGAGAGACTACAAACCCTAATTTTTCAGGCATTATTTCAAAGCCAAATCAAGCAGCACACACGATGCTGAAACTGTCATATTCATTCAGTTCACCCTGGACTGTATATTTTATTTGTGACTGCTGACCCTGGAACTGTAGTTTCATGCTAATCTATAGCCTCTACTTTCATTTAAAGCAAAGGGGGAAAAAAACAACAAAGCACATCTTTCAGGTGGATAATAAATAGTAAGAAACCTTATTTGGGCAAGCATGCTACAATCAGCAATTTCCAAACTTATAGACTGCAGATGGCATGCAATTCACTGATCTTTGATCAAATGGTACAGTAAAATATGCTTTTATCATTTTACTAGAAAATATTTCAAATTGATTTCACTTTAAATATATATTTAGGGCAGTGTTCAAAGTTGCACAGTTTGTCTTGATATGTCGACTGGCCTTTGAAAGTGCTGCTCTTCCAATTCCCAGATTTATTATTCACACCAGACAGGCATTTTCTCCTTGACTGTAAATGCATCAAATTTTTAATCAGTTAGATAAAAGCATCTGTTTTGAGTGCTTATTACTTGCTCCAGCAAAGACAGTCCTTGTGCTGGTAATGACTGCACTCTCTAGTATATGCGTGGCATTCCTCAATGATTTGAATGCATAATTAGCATAATAAATACTTCTGTCACATACGAAGACTTGTTTTGTGAGGCAATCATTGCAGCGAGCAAAGCAAAGGTTCCCACTTCTGGGAAGAACCTGCAATAACATAAATGTAATTTTGCCTTCACAACATAAATAAATGCATGTGACTTACACGAATACATACTGGATAAGCAGTGCAGGCTCCTTCTGAGCAGTAATAACGAGGAAAAGATTGATGGTTAGGCTGTATATAATATATAATAGGCTGTCCCATAGTTTTGTATTCAACCATGCTCAAGTGTGGAGCAACATGTCATTATTACAGGCCGATACTAAAATGCACAAGCTGACAGCTGCATGTATATTGGCACTATTTTTGTGTGTGGATTGTAAACAAGCTATGAATACAATTTTCTATCATGATAGAGCTATAAGTCCACAGAGGTATAAAATGAAAGTGTCTTATTTTTTCTAATTCGGGACAGTAGAAAATAATTCCTGATTTCAGTGGAGGAGAGACAATGTTCAGCTCTGTTCCTGTTGACTAACAGATAGTGAGAATGATGAGGCCACATACGTGGCATCTTAATATATTGAAATCATAGTTTTATTGGGCATGAATTCAGTGGCCATCATTTCATTGTAATTCATTCCATGTCTCAATGAGCAAATTGTTCAGATTATGTAATATACTGTATATACATGAGTAATATCTTTCTGGTGAATTCTGGACATTATATATATTTGGAAAGACTTAGATGAGCTCAGGAGATGAAAAATTATTAAAACAACTCGCACACAAAAAATTGACAAAATATACAGTCAAATGAACAAATACATTAAAATATGACAACATACGAAGACTCAGAACCTAAAATATATAATGTTGAAGGTGTGATTGATACAATTTTTTTCCAGTAGTAAAATATTGTGAATATTATAACGAAGAGCCGTTTAAGGACATTAATATGACAAATGGAGGTCTCTGTATTATTCCCTTCAATAGTAGAAGTATAAATGCAAATATATCCAAAATAACAGATTATTTAAAACAATTGTACAGAACATTTACTTTTAATTGCATTGTCAGAGACATGGCTCAATGATGAAAACACAAATAATGTTCACATCAAAGGGTATAAATTACATCATATGAACAGAAACAATAAAAGGGGTGGTGGAGTGGCTCTATTTGTTAATAATGAAATAAAATGTAAATTAATTAGTGAAATGTCAATAATTGTTGATAATATTATGAAAATGATAACAATAGAAATAATAAACAAGAATGATAAAAACATAATAATAAGTTGTGTATATCGATGATCAGGATCAAATATAGAGTTACCGATAAAATCATGGAGCTATTGAAAAAAGTTTTAATAAAAAAGTTTTTTGTGTGGAGACTTTAATATTGATCTGGGAAGTACAACAGATTCAAATAACATCAGTACATTTAAAATTTCAATGTATAGTTTAAATCTTTATCCGTTTATATCAAAACCAACAAGAATTACAACTCATAGTGCCACAATAATTGATAATATCTTCACAGATATCTAATGGGGATGTGATATGTGGTATTTTAATTACTGATTTAAGTGATCATTTACCAGTTTTCACAATCTATAAACATGATCAAAGCATTACAAAAGCAGTTACAATTAAGAAAAAAATAATAAACACATCCAAAAAAGCTTTGGATAAATTAAAAGATGATTTAGATAAACAAAACTGGAAAGACCTGTATGTTGTAGTGATACAGCACCTCATGCTTGACCTTCAAGTACACCTTTTCACATCTCTCTGAAACTTTGAGTGTTACACTTTTTTTGAGCCCTCGAGGAGACAAGTGGACACTATTTTATTACATTTATTTTGTATTAAGAGACATAAATCAGAAGAGACTTTCTTTAATTTGTGTTAATTCAGAATTAATCAACACAATAACTTCAATATACTGTATTGATCATGGCTAGGTGTGAGTGTGAGAGTGGATGGTTGTTTGGTGTGAGTGAGACAGGTCCCTCTTGTAAATGAGTCCCCGTGACTCAACGAGGCTAGCCTGTATAAATAAAGGTTGAATGAATGAATGTTTATGCTGTTAGAATATTATTCACTTCTTCATATGATGAATCAAAGCATCACCTGTAATCTATATGAACAGTATATTCTTAATATGTTTATGATCTTACTAAGCTGGTATATTTTAAATATGCCAAAGTTAAAAGAACAACTCAGAATGATCTTAGTATTTGTTTGAAGAGTTTTGGGAACGAAGTGAAACGTCAAGGGCATAAGTTGCCTCCGGTCTCCTGTCTTTCTTTCTAACAACAATTCATGTGTTCTCAAAACTGATTTCTCTGTTTTTCACACCTGCAAGTCTTCTGTTTAGTCTTTGTACTCAAACTGTCTACTTCTCTNTATATACATATATATATATATATATATACATATATATACATATATATATACATATATATATATATATATATATATATATATATATATATATATATATATATCAGTGGTGGGCCTTCGACCGCTAGGTAGCGCTATTGCGCTAATCCGCTTGTAGCGTAGCTAAATAATCTGTTAGCTTTACAGCGGATTGACTAAGTTTTATAATTCATAAGCGGATTTATGCTATTTTTATTTAAAATGCAGTACCGCTAATAACTAATTATCTATCAGTAAAAACGAAATAACATTTTTTTTTTCCCATTTATAGATGGCCTCCCTTCACACCTTATAGCCATCCTCTCACTCCAATATGTATTTTTTTTATTTTTTTTATTTTATTTATTTTTTTTTTTTTAATAGAGAGAAAGAAAGAAAAGAGAAAGTGAGACAACAAAACAACAATTATCCACAAAAAGAGCACAAGGCAAACACACCAAACCTCCGTCCACAATCCTGCAAAGCACATGACAGAACACAGCAACGAAACATACAAGCATAAAGACTGATAATATTCATGACCTTGCAGTAGATTTCTATAAATACACATACCCATACCTACAAATATATATACAGTATACATACATATATATTTATATTCATTTATATACCCATCTACATATATCTACATATACATCCCTGCATCCATTTGTGTGTGGTTGTGAGCATGCATAAGTGAATAAGGTTCCTCCAATAGAACATTTAGTAGCGATTGTGAAGCATCAGAGATCCGTCCCCCCAAAGCCCGAGACAGACGAAGGGGATCAAAGCCCAAGACCCCAGGAAGGACCCCGAGCCCAGAGTCCCCAGGACCACCCGAACAGGACGAGCCACTCGTCCACTCCCCAGATCCGACCAAGTGGAAGAACCGGACGAACCCCACCAGGGACCACACACAATGACCCCCCGGGGTCAACAGCGACAATACACAGGCCCCCGCCGGAGCCCGCTGCACCGACGTAGCCCCAGGGCCGGTCACCGAGGCTCGGGCACCGGGGACGCCCATCCCTCAGGTCCAGACCTGACAGGACCAGAGGACCCGAGCCCCACCAGGCAGCCACCAGGCCGAGCTGACAAACGCCCAAGCGCCCAGCCCCAGATAGTGAGGGCCCCAAGCACGCCCGCAGGCAGAGGAACACCCACCAGGGGGCCACGTGGCAGGAGCGCGACACTAGGTAGCCTCAGAAGTATCAGAGAGGGGGCAGTCCAAGTCCCAGCCTGACACTTAAACATTCATACACAGACACACTCATTCAGACCCACCCTCATCCTCACCCTCAGTCACAGAAAGACAAACAATAACGACACGCTCCATTCATAATCCCGATGCACACTCTATACCCCCTAGGTCCAAGACATGTACCTGCTCCCTACATGGGGCAGCCCACATCCAAACCCAGGAGGTAGGCCCATTCATTCTGGGGTGGAGAGTAGCAGACATCCAAGATCCGGCCCACCCCGCGCCCTGCCGACAGGACAGGACACCCGAGTCCAAGCAGCCCCAGGGGGAGCGCACTGCCAGCCCCGCCCACGGCGAACCCGCAGGCCCCGAACCCCCCCACACCCCAGCACAACCCCTGACGGCCCACCCCCAGAATGTCCGCCAGGCAACCAGGGGGGTAAGAGAAAAATAAATAAATAATATATATATATATATATATATATATATATATAAAAATAAATAAATACATAAATAAATACATAAATAAAATTGAAATTAACAAATCAAGACCCCGACACACACACCCCCGTCCCCAAATGTACTGTTGGTGAGTGTTGTTGTAAAGTGTACTTAAAAGGGAAAGAGAAGGAGCAAAGGCTAGCATTGTACCAGTTTCCCCTCCACTCCAACTCTAACCCAGGCCCTTATTGTCTAAATGCATAATGTTGAGTGAGCATAGGCATGGGGGCGAGATTGATGTCATCCCGCCACCCATAGCCATAGTGCTCACTCCATTCCCTATATGTGACTTTTATGAAGATGTTTATGAATGAATGTCTAAAGTGTATATAAAATTGAGTCCCAGGTGCTCTGAACAACAGAGATGTAAAACCATTGCAGCACACCCGAGACTCAAATTCCCTACATGTATTAATTTAAGATGAAGAGGGCGGAGGTGCGTGTTGAGGGATGGGGAGAAAAATATCTGCAGGAACAGTGCTCCCACAGCGAGTCAGCTCCCCCGCTGACCCTGCGTACCCCCCCAGCTCGCCAAGGTCCACCCAAGGAGCGAGGTAAAAGAAACACCTCTCCGACCGCCAGGCCATTGAGCCAAGACCAGAGAGGGACACGGCCCCGAGGGCCGCCAACAGCAGAACCAACAGCCCACACCCACCAGGGCCGCCACGACCCCTGCGAACCGCAGTCAGCCCGCCGTCCAAGAAGACACAAAATCCCACATGGACGACACGGCCAAGAGCGCCCGCCCAACCGCCGACAGAGCCAGGAAGCACCAAGAACAGGCCCCAACCAGGGCCCGCACACCGGCCAAGCATAGTCCAAGACCATCATCAAGGACATCCACTTAATCCCCACCCCAGAAGAAATACTACACCCACCCTTCATATTAACAACTTTCAGAACACATAACACATTAGACACCCAGGCTGGGTTTGCCCGCCCCCTCCCATTGGCCACCAGTCACGCCCCCAGACACCCACCCCCCAGCATATGAACCCCAACCCACCAGCGAGCCGAGAGCCCCCGGCCAGAGCCGGGCACCAGAGCGCCAGCCAGCCCATAGCCCGGCGACCCGCCCGCCAGAGCCCAAGACCCCCGACCCCCACCAGGCCCAAGCCCGGGGACGACACGCCCCCAGAGTCCCAAGCCTCCCGGCACCCGCCCCGAAACCACCCCAGCACAGCCGGGTCACCGACCGGCGACCCATGACCGCCGCCACCGACCACCCGAGGGCCCGCATGCCGTCCCTAGCAGATATCCCCCAGAACCCCCCCGGTCCTCCCCAGGTCGAAGACAAGGTCCTTCCCGCCCAAGCAGCCCCAACCCCCCGGCGCCCCAAACCCCAACCTCCCCCAAGTCCCTCCCTCCCAAGTCCAGTAGAAATTAGTTATTCTTTGACAAAGTTATTACAGAAACTTACTGTGGCTTTGAACTTATAACCACTTACTCTGTTTAAACAATGTCCTTTTGTAAATTTCCACCTCATTCAGCTGCATTCACTGCTTACTGTGGCTGCTTGTGTGCGTTGCTTAGGAGGTGGCACCCTCTTGTGTTTGTACCACCGCAGTATCATCCTTCAGTTGCACACATGGCCTTCCCTTCTAGCCGGCAGGTGGCGGTAGAGTTTTTCACTGTGGCGTTCTCAATGACGACAGAGCACGGCTTCTTTGTTCATACGGGCGCTTTTATTAATGCCGTGAAAAACTACAGAAATAAGACAAAGTACAGAAATAAAACACAAGCTTTAGGTACAGCACTGAGCAATGAGTAATGCTTTAACAAAAGAAATACGGTACCTCGTGGCCATTCGTCATTAAAGAAGTCAAAGAAGTCCTAAGCGAGCGTTTCTCGTCTTATGCATTCTAAATAAACATGTCAAATATTAGAACATCATGACTGACGGACGTACGATGTATTACAGCAGTTATAAATACCTTTTTAAGTTAGTGAACAGTTTAAGCTGCTGGCTGCGCGTCGCGTGTCTCCGGGTGAGTGTGTGTATGTGGGGGAGTGTCTAGTACAGTGATCTCGTCACTCCCGTTCACACAAATCTCGCGATAACGGTACTAACAAAAATAATCCTTCACTTACAGAATTCTCAAGGTATGAGCAAAACAAATTAAACCCAAAATATTCTAACTACCAAGAAACAAATATTAATTCCCTTTCTAATGCATAAATCCTTTTCAGCGACACTTACAGAGAGAGATTGCTGTTTTAAGTGCTTTATAAATAAAATGGTATGGTATTTACAAGAGAGACCTGTAATAATTTAAATAATGTAAAATAAAGGATGGATTATAATTACTATTTTAGAGAGCAGTGAATTATAGCAGCTCCGATTCTGTCAAGCGTTCCAACCCCAACTAGCACTTCCACCCCCCACCCCACCCCCCAACACACACACAAACTTTAATGTCTGACCTGAATTCTTCTCAGCTGAATTCTGCATGTTGTTCTGCTTCAATCTCTATTACCACTGTCAGGTGCTTCAATTCTCTGTTGTCCGGCTAAGAACAATCATCCATCATTTATTTTAGATAATAAATTGGACTGTCTTTTTACCATTTTGATCCTGGTATTTTGACTAATTTTGAAACGTGATAATGTGAAAAATACACATTAGACATTTCCCTCGTTTATTTATTAATTATTTTACTGTAAGCTTTTTTATTTATTATCTTTGAAATGTATGCAGGAGTTCTGACACATTGGCAGTTGTGCGCTGAAATGTGGGCCGGTGTTGTGCTAAAAATTGTTGGGCTGCCAAATGGCACCCACAGGAGCATGCACGGGAGGACTTTAACAAGAATTCAACAAGATTAACACTTAAAAACAATTATTTGTTTGCTAGAAATTATAGTAAATGTGTGTCTCAGTCTAACATTTCCTTAATAAATGCACTTTGACTGTCAAATCAGCTGTATTTCAAAAGCTGATACGCAGAATTAAACGCATGCACACGACCAGTTTCTGTGCAAATTTAACACAATAAACGCCTAAAAACAGTTATTTCCTAGAAATTATAGTAAGTGTGTGTCTCGGTTTAATGTTTGCTTAATAAATGCACTTTAATGGTCAAATCAGCTGAATTTCAAAAATGGTTTTGCCGACTCTGTGCTGCGGGAGCACGCAGAAGGAGGAAAAAAGGAGGACTGAACGCTGCTCGTTTCTGAGAAATTTAACAATAAAAGCACCTGAACAATTGTTTGCTTGCTCGAAATTATAGCAAAGGTGTCTCTCAGTCTTACGATTGCTTAATAATTGCAATTTAATGGTCAAATTATCTGCATTTCGCCAGGTGCAGCTGGTTTGACAGTTTGTCTAAGCAGCGAGCAGAACGAAGGTGGGGAGACCATGGCAAGCCGATTGTATCATTAATAGCTGGTGAAGATTCTCAGTCATCCAGGACATGGAAAATTCAGAAAAGTTCCAGAAAAAAACAAATAAATAAAGTGTAATAAATAAAGTCCAGCTGTATCTGTCTTAACATTTTTTTAAATTTGTCATTATAGCCATGTTTACCTATTACATGATACAAAGCATGCCTTACTGCTACTACCATACCATACCAACTTTATTTCTAAAGCACTTTATACAACCGTAGGACCAAAGTTCTGTACACAAACATAAAATAAAAAGGTCAGGTATAAAAACAACTAAACAAAACAACTACTACTCTGCTACCATCAAATGGCTGATACTAGTACTGTACTGCTCTTTTTTTCAGTCAAAATGAATGAAAACGGTCATATCTCAGCCAATAATTGGTTTATAAATCCATCCATCCATTATCTTTTACCCGCTTCTTCCATTTTGGGTCACGGGGATCACCGGTGCCCATGTCCAGCAATCACTGTGCGATGGGCGGGGTACACCCTGAACAAGTCACAAGTCCATCACAGGGCCACATGGAGACAAATGAGACAAACAACCATTCAGTCTCGCACTCCCACCTAGGGACAATTTAGAGTTACCAATCAGCCTAACAGGCATGTTTTTGGTCTGTGGGAGGAAACCGGAGTACTTGGAGAAAACCACGCATGTACGGAGAGAACATGCAAACTCCACCCAGAAAGGCCCTTGGTACAGGATTTGAACCGGGAACCTGCTCGCTGAGAGGCAGCAGCTTTACCAGTTGAGCCACCGTGCTGCTGGTTTATAAATACATGTATGGGAAAAAATCCATAAATATGTCGCTTTGGCCTATAAGTTGCAGGACATGTAAATTATGCAAAAAAACTGTGACATGTAGGGAGGAACAACTGTGTCGTCAGCATAGAAATGTAAGGATGCATCAGGGATGATCTCACCTGCATTACTTATAGATTGTGAAGAGAGTGGGTCCCAAGACTGAACCTTGTGATACACCATTGTTAACAGATGGCTGGAAGAAGTAATGTTGAACACATGCTCTGATCTGAGAGATAATTAGAGAACCAGCCAGTAATGTGATTTAAGAAACCAATTTCTGAGAAATTATGACATAAGATGGTGTGGTCTTTTTAGAGCTCTCTAATTATGGTTTGTTCTTTAAGGAAATAGATATGTGCATAAATCCAGAGAAAAATACACCTAAATTGTCTCACAGCAGGACATTATCAAAAGAAGAAGAAGAGAATCACACCAGTATCGTGAAGCACAGATAAGCCATATATTATAAGCTCTCTGCAGATATATGCCTTTGGGAACTCCTTTTCACTCACGTACCAACCACATTTTCATTGCTTTTGAAATAAATCTTCCACTGCGGGGCTGAAGTTTAGGCTTGTGCGAGCTCAACATGAAACTGTTGGTGCAGCTCAGTTATCTTTATGAGATTACTAAACTTTTTTATGGAACAAAAATAGTTTTTAAT